>CANXYC011604847.1:0-15148 GCA_948193065.1 Aleurites moluccanus
TAAATGCTTCTATAAATTGGTTATACTGAGCATTTGATATCATTGGTTCCTCTGTAAATCTCACTTTTATTAGCTATGCATATAGATTCACTGAGTATCTTATATACTCACCCTCTCACTGTTTGCCCTCTGCAGGTGTAGAGTAGGAGGCAGATTCCTGGTTTTGTTTCTCAAAGGAATTCTGCAGTCTGATAAAGATAGTGTAACTAATCAAACACTATATTTTTATATATGTGTATTAGATGCTCCATGGGTATTGTATAATGGTATAGATGAATTGTTTATGTAAGTGTATGAGACATTTTGAAGTATAAATGTATAAGATTATAGAAGTTATAGAATGAATGACAGAGTAATAGATTGTATAGTGATATGTGATGTGAGTGTATGGATAGATATATTGTTATGTGATCGATGATGGGGTATTCGCTGTAAAGATTGGGTAAGTTATATTTTCCGCTGCGATATTGTGAGTGATTGTATAGTATGAGTTTGATGGGTTCTACGGGTACCGATCACCATTGACATTTCCCGTGTCCTAAGACCGTCACGATCCGGCTCGCGAGAGCGGTTCGTGACAATTCCACTGATCCGGGAGAGATTAAAGACAGCTTTTAGCCGCCAAAAGAGCTATACTGATCCAAAGAGAAAAGACCTTCAGTTTTCCATTGAAGATCTTGTATTTTTAAAGATCTCTCCAATGAAAGGAGTTTTACGATTTGGCAAGAGAGACAAGCTATCTCCACGGTTTATCGGACCCTTTGAGATTCTAAACAAGATTGGAGAGGTTTCATACAAGTTAGCTTTGCCTCCTAGCATGGATAGTATGCATCCAGTGTTTCACGTATCGATGCTTCGTAAGTATGTTGCCGACCCTTCTCATGTGCTACAAGTTCCGGAAGTGGATCTTCAACCAGATTTGGCGTATGAAAAAATTTCAATTTCCATTGTGGACCGAATGGTTAAGAGGCTAAGGAATAAAGATATACCAATGGTTAAGGTCCTATGGAGAAATCAAGCCATGGAAGAGTGTACTTGGGAAAGTGAGCAAAGCGTGCAAGGCAAGTACCCCTACCTATTTCAGGTTTAAGGTAGGATTTTTATAAATTCAAGGACGAATTTATAGAGGGAAGGAAGATTGTAATATCTGTCATTTTTTTTGTTATTTTATTAATTGTATGTTGGTTGAATTAATCGAGGATATAAAAATGTTTTGAGGAATCCAAAAATTATATATGCAGGGAGGGTTTTATGAGACTGATTTCATGATTTTAAAGAAATAATTTAATAAAGTATAAAACATAAAATTTGTAGATTTATATCTCATCTTTAAGTCTGTAAAATGGTTTTGTAAAATTCTATGTGTGTGAAGTGTTATGCCTCCTTGACCAAAACCTATCTGGTTCATTATTTTTTGCAGGAATATGAGTATGTTTAATTTTTTTGGGAATGATTGAGGCTGAATGAGCTAAAAGTGTAAACATCATAAATGTTCCTTTATGTGTTATGTTGTTGGCTATAAAATTTAAGGAGAATTGGATAAGTGTAACTCAGTTGAGAGTGGAATTAATCAGACCTGTTCGGAAGAGTTTGGGCAAGTAAAGTCAGGGTGAATTTTAGAGATTCACCATAGTTTGTGTAGACCTCATTTTGATTTGAATTTTGGATATGTTGGACCTCTGAGTGTCTATTTTAAGTGACAAAAACAATTAGGGAGTTTGGATATTTGTAGATCATTTGTGAGTTAGTTTAATATGAGTTATCAAGGAAGGGTTCCAGCTCGGCAGAATCTGGCATTTGCGAGCCGGCAAATGCCAGGAGGCAGTTCGCGAGGCAAGTTTGGCAAAGAGGTATTGCAGAGGTGGCATATGTGAAGTGGAGTTAGGCGAGGCAAGTTTGGCGAAGAGGCATTGCTGAGGTGGCATATGCGAAGTGGAGTTAGGCGAGGCAAGTCTGGTAAAGAGGTATTGCTAAGGTGGCATATACGAAGTGAAGTTAGGCGAGGCAAGTCTGGCGAAGAGGTATTGCCCAGGTGGCATATACGAAGTGGAGTTAGGCGAGACATGTTTGGAAAAGAGGCATTGCCGAGGTAGCATATGGAAGTGGAGTTAGGTGAGGCAAGTTTGGCGAAGAGGCATTGACGAGGTGGCATATGCGAAGTGGAGTTAGGCGAGGCAAGTTTGGCGAAGAGGCATTACCGAGGTGGCATATGCGAAGTGGGATTGCCGAGGTAGCAATTGGCGAAGTGGCATTCGTGAGCCAGCAATGTGAAGTGGCATTGAGAGCCGACAATGCAAAGTGATATTTGCGAGCTGGCTTATGCAAGGTGGAATTGTCGGAGCGGTTTGGCGAGGTGATCTGGCGAGGCGGATGTTGAGGCAATAGCCTATTTAACCAATGCCCAATAGCCATTTTCTTCACGATTTTTTTCTTCTTCTCTTCGTTCTTCTTCAGTTCTTCTTAGATTTGTTCCATTTATTTTCTAATACATTAATACTCAGAATTAATGCATTATATCACTAAATTATCACATTCTAAGGCATCGATCTTCAATTCCAAAGCAGATTTTTCAAGGAAATCTATTTTGGAGAAATAAGGTAATTTTTCTTCAAATGTCATTATCTCTTTAGATTAATAAATTTTGGTAGTTAGGATAGTTAATTATGGGTATATAGGATTTATTACAAGCATTTTGAGGCTATTAATTGTAATTAATGTGGGAGAAACCATAATTTATGGATTATCATGAATAGTGATGTGAACAGTAAATTCGTAATTAAATTCAGATTTTTCTTTAAGAGATGAATTAAATTGATGTTGGGAATTAAAAATAGAAACTATAAGATGGTTAAAATTATAAGGAATCATATTATGTATTATTGATTAAGGAAAACCCTAATTTTGAATATTTGAGAAAATTTTCATAGGAGAAGAGAACTCAAGAATTTGAGGAGATTATTGAATGATCAAGCTATTAAGGGGAATACAAGTATAAATTTGTGTAGAGATAAGTATGAACATTGCATATGCATATTGTTTCTTTGGAATGATTTATCCAAGCCTTTCCTTCTCAAATATGACATTGTATTAATGACCTATTAATTAAAGTTTCCATGATATTCTCAAACCAATGATAATTGTTTCATGTGATTGCTATATTTATCTTGTAAATGACTTGGTTATCTTTCCTTGGATCAAGTTCATGTGAAACCTATTTGTTAACTTGACTGAATTTATGTTATATGTTGATGGTCTTGTGACCAATATGTTTCTTGTGAGATTGCAACCGTATGACCCTATAGATAGAACGCTCTTCCCAATGAGAGTAAATTCATTAGTCCATTGTTCATTTTGGGAACCTAGCTGATAGGGTTTTTATCAGTGTTCCACCTAGAGGGGACCATGAGCTCTAGGCGTATGCCTGGCCAAGCATGCGTTTGTGATAAGGTAGCAAGGACTACCGATGCGCTCTATTGTGATAAGTAGCAAGGCTACTGATGCACTCTATAGTGCTACCATGTAATTTGATAGTGCTATTCGATTGTGAGCACTTTTGTTCTTGTAAGCATAACCATTTGATATTTTTCTTACCCATGTTCTTTGGATTGACCTTTCCTTTGGATTGATGTATTTCTTTTATATTGCATGTTCATATCTTACTGAGTTGAAGGCTCACTCCTCTTCTGTAGATTTCAGGTGATAGTGTAGTTCATGAGTGAGCTAATATATAAGATAGAGCTTCTTGATTCATTCCTCCAAGAAGTCTCTATTGTAATCATTTTGATTTATATATATTTATTGAATTGTATTATGGTACTGTATGTATTGGGAGTATACTCTAGAGTTTCGTAGTTAGATATTGAGGAAGATAATATTTTGGTGCCTAAACTGTTATAATTGGGTTACCCTTGTTTCTTAGTAATGTGGGAAGTATCTTTTGATTGGTAAGGAACAAGAGAAAATTCTTTAATGATAAATATATATATGTATGAATGGTGATTACCTAAATCTTTGAAATGAATGTTTTAATGATAATCATATATGATGTAAATATGAAATGTGTATGAGATCATGGATATGAGGGTTCTACAGTTTTATGGTGACCTTAACCCTACCCTTGTTCTAGGACCATCGCACCATTGGAGCTGGGGTGTGGCATGATATGTTTTGTTATCATCAAAATCAACATCAAATCCAAGAGGTCCAACAATAATTTAATTTTTTCTTAAATTATTTTTTTAAAATAAAAAATAAAAAATATTTTTTAAAAAATATTTTTGTTTATTTTTTATTTTTAAATTTGTCAAAAATTATGAAAATGATTTTTTTTTTAATACTAAAAATATTTTTAAAGTAAAAATAGAATGTAATTAATTAAAAATAAAGAGTAATGACATTTATGTCTTTTCACTATTCTTGTTGATCATTTTAGAGTTGATTAGCGATAAAATTAGATAAAATGGGACATTCGTCAGGGAGAATTAGTGTATTTTTAAAAGTTAAAAGGATTTAGTGTATTAAATCATTCTACCGAGAGAAAAATAGTAATTAATCCAATTTTTTTTTTAATACGAGGGACCATGGTCCCCTTTCAGCATGTGGCACCACTACTATTTGTGGGTAGAAGTTGTGCTATATCTAGGAATCAATATATTGAGTTAATTTCATTGGTGGTCCTTGAAGTATTGACTAATGCACATTGTGATCTTTAATTTTTAAAATATAATTCAAAAATTCTCGGAATTTCAATTTATTGTCACTAGCAGTCCTTTACTGCCCAGAATTATTGTTATTTCTATTTTAACCCTCTAAAATCCTTTTCTTTCTTCAAAGAAATCCAAAAATATTCTTTTCTTTACAACTTGGTTTTGATACCATTCAAGGCGAGTTTGCTGTCTCTCTAATCAATCTGTTAAGAGGCGAAATTACAGAGAACTACTTCTAGAGATCTTCAAAAAGTTTTTCTTTTATTTCTGATTTCTTTCAGATTCTCATACATTGTGATAGCAAGAGCTAGTAACAAAACCTAAAGGGCCTTTATTCTTGAGAAAAAAAATCATCAAACTCACTCTGTCTCAAAGTCAACTCTTCTAAATTTTTAAACAGTTAGTCTATAGAATTATTTAGAGAGTCTAAACGATCTATAATAGGATTTAATAATTTTATAACTAGATTCTTGCCTACACCGTGATCGAGGTGATGACAATTAGGATAAGAACAACCTAAATAATTACTAATCATTCAATACACATGCAAAAGCACTAAACCTTTCTAGATAATGAAATTTATTAAATTCAAGTTCTTAGTTAGAAAATTTTTAAGTTCAATATCTTCTTTGTTAGGCCTTGCAAGTATTTCAATCATTTATATAGCAATAGGTAATTCTCTTATTCTTTGTTCATATAAAGCAAAGAAAGGATCCTGTAGTCTAAAACTGGCACTCAACTCTTTCCTCCTAGCTTGAGTTAAAACTAGACCTCTAAGCTGATTTCTATTAGTAGATCGATTGGAAGACATAAACGTTTAAACATAAATTTAAAATATTTATGAAATATATACCTTTGTAAATATGATCCACTAAGCTTCTGCAACAGCTTTAGCCCTTCTTCCAAGCTCGTCACCAGCAATACCTTTAGAGAGGTATGGAGGATATGACTTACTGCCTTTACTTAGTTAGGTCTTATTGCAACACTCCTAGATATCAAACCATTTTGAAGGATGAAAAGTATATAGAAGCAAAATTATCATACAGATAAAGACTTAAACAAGTCTTTTCTTAAAGAAACTTTGTATTTTATTTCGCTCCCCCCTCTTTAATAAGTTGAGAGGTATATATAGACTTTTTATAAACGAAATTGGTGTCTGTATTATTGTTTGCCGACTCAAAAGTAAAATAATTAACACAATACAATAATTATGATAAGTAGCTGGAATAGTATGTCAGCTTTACAAAACTACAAAAATAAATGGACAGCCGGTACCTCTAGTACTGTTCTCCAGTTGTATTCAATATAATAATTAAATAAAGACAATGGCTACTTTAATTTTACAGTTAAGGAGTCCTTATCTAGAGATAAGTTATTTTCATCAGGACCATAAATTTTAAAGCTATTTTGGCCGACAATGCTTTAATATCTGCAACTACTTCTGAAAAGCAATTCCTCATTTATCACACTGAGGCTGACATCATGGATGACATTTTTGTTACTCCATCTATTAGTTGCTGACTGGGACGTCCATGTTTTCTCTTAGTTCTGTATAATCCCTAGCCATCACTTTTGCAACACGTTGCTCTCTGAACTAAACAACTTTCTTCCAGACCTTCATGGTTTTAGGTTGAAAATCAAGACTTGGATCTAAATCCACTAGTCTTAGAAACAATTTTTATGCTTCTTCTTGTCCCTTAATCATGGACAATACTCTTGTAATGGGAGTATATTGGGACTATATAGTAATAAATAATTTACCATCTTTAAGAAGGACGTAATTGCTTGCATAGATTGCTTTCTCCAGGCTAGCTTTGAAGTTTTCAATTCTCACAGCTTGGGTAATAATCTTGTTTTCTTTATACATGTTAAAATAAAAATTTAAGTTCTAATTATTAACCTTCTGTGGATCAATAAATTCCTTAGCCATAACATGACGGAGATCCCAAATTTAATAAGGATAACGAACAGTTCCATCCTTACCACAATCCATAATTGTGCTAATAATATAACTGGTAATTATTCTTGAGTCTGTACTCAAGAACTTTAAGGATTCCTGCACAACCATTGTAAGTGATTTATACAGATCATTATCATTTCTATTAATCTCGATAATTTCTGTCAGTCCTGCATATGTGTAGTAGAGACTATCTTTCTCCATTTCTGAGGGAATTCTTAGACTTAGACCTTCATATCCTTGCCAATGGATGTATGGATATAACATAAAACATTCTTTAAGAGAATGATATATTGAATCTACCTTTTTAATCTTTCTGGTATAGGCTACTTTTGGCGGAATGTATGAACTCATTTCATCAAGAAGTTTATCCCTTTCCATTACTAATTGAAGGAAATCTTCTTCATATTTTTTACGGATTTCAAGTTATTTTTCTAAATATGAAATATATGAAACAACTTCATCTACAAAGTGTTGTAGTTACTCAAAGTTTCTTTTGGCTAATCCTTTATGCAATCCAGAACACAACATAGATCCGTCTTTTGAAATACCATAATCGTACTTAATAAAGTACCAGACATTTTCATCCTTGCAAATATTAGAAACCTTAAGGGTATCTACCTTCATGATCTTCATGAATGTCATCAGATTCATTTTCAGATTCTTTCATTGTGACTTCCTTAGGAGATTGTTGGATCTCTTGTTTTTTGAATTTAGATGTTCCAAAAATAATATCCTAATTTAATTCATCACAATCATGATTTTCATCCTCAAAGCTTTTATCAGTTTTATCCTCTTCACGAGTTTGGTTTGGAATCTATAAAGATTCACTGGTCTTTCCACTAGCCTTGTGTTTGTGATCTAACACATCATCAGAGTTTTTACAACTCTCCTCCTATAAAGGAGTTTGATTTGGAACTTTTAAACGTTCACTAGCACTAGTGCCTTTTGGTTTGGAACCACTAAAGGTTCACCAACACTTCCACTGTCCTTCTTTGAGCCATCATGGCTACCCTAATGTGAAGGAGTTGGGCATTGCGGCCAGTATCTAAGGGGATCATCTCTTCATCTATGGGCCCTTCTTCCATATTCATCATGAATAGCTGGGTTGTCTAAAGTTTGGATTCATCTATATTAGTTTCATATGAAGTAACTACTTCATAAATAGAATCTATTTCAAAATCTATGTTAGAATATTCATTTTCTTCTATTGGCTCATAGAAAAGATTCTCGTCTTCGAAGAAAATTCTTCTAAGATTTTCTTTTTGCTTGTTCTTTTGTGGACAAGCATTTGCTTTGTGATATTTTGAACCACAAATTTAACAACAAGAGCAACTACTTAGAGCTCTCCCTTGTGGGCACTTAGGACTCTACCATATATATATTTTTTAAAGGCCTCTATTTTATCCTTATCCTTAAGGTTGGTCCTCCTTCTAATAAACCTAGAAGGTTTATTAAACATCTTTTTGTTGCTTTTATCATTTTTCGATATTCTTCTTTTTCTATATCCTTTAAACATTTTCTTTTTGGTATCACAAGAAGAACATCCTACTTTAGATCTTTTTCCTATTCCTTTCTTATTTGTTGTAGCACACCCGTACCTACCAGAAACATATTCAATTTGAGAGAAACAACTCTTATTCAAATAAGGAAGACGTTTTACATCTTGTCTTACTTGAAGTTTAGTACATGCATTTCATAAGGCATACCTAACTGCCTGTATCTTACCTCCTAATCCATCAACTACTTTTTCTTCATTTAGGAGGAGTTGATAGGCATTCTTTGCTACCTCTGGCCATGGTTATGGAAGCTTAGCAAAAAACAACATTGACATGTAATTTTGAGCACTAAGATCAAGATTATAATAATATTTTTGGAATTCACATACATAATTATCAAAATAACACATGTCATATATCTGTAGTTTCATTAATGCCATTAAAGATTGTTCTCTTTCTAATGACTCAGTTGCAATTGAAAAACCACAAAATTCTCTTTTCAGGGCACCTACGATGATAGCTAGAACCTCATAAACAAGAACTGTTTTTCTAATTTCATCTTTAATAGAGGTTTGAACTGCTAGTTGATCCCAAAATTTTTTAGCATTGCTAACCATAGTGGCTTTGCAAAGTTCGTAGGTGGCCTCAGTTGAGTAGAGCTACATTCTCTAGTTGTAAACCTACTCATGGTAATCCACTCATCAATTCTCTCAGACGCATGCTTTTCACAATCTAAATCTATAAAAGATGTCGGGGTGATAACTGACCTTAATAGATTATCCCTAGGTTGAAATTCTGGTTTTGTCCTATGGGGATAATTAGGCTTATGTTATGCCCTCTTTGTAGCAAGAAGCTCATTAAATGTTCTATCATCTAAGTGTAAATGAGTTTCTTCTACCAGACCTAGAGATTTTCTAAGGTCTTCAACTGCTTTGCTACTCTCTTAGTTAGTAGCTCTTATGTCAGGGTCAGCAAAATAAGAACTATTTTATCTTTCCTTAATTGCAATTTTTTTAGAAAAAGGCTTTGATGATCCAATAGGTTATTTCAAAGCTCTTTCTCGCTTAATTACATCAAGCCTTTCATTCACCAATTTTCTCATTTCTTTTGCTAAGGCATTTTTTTGTTCTGGTGAATCATCTAAGTTTCCTTTTGCATGCAATTGCTCAAGGAGAATGCTCACTTCATTGTGAATATTTTGAAATGAAATAAATCCTTAAGGATTTGAGCTAACACTTTCTTCTCTTTCTTTTTTCCCCATATTTATCTAGAATTACTAGTACTAGGTGTATTTTCAACTCTCTCTCATCTTTCTAAAATTGTTATCCAACAATCTAGACCTGGAGAATTTTCTCAAAGAGCAAGAAAAAAGCCAATTTTTTTTAAGTGTAATCTTTTCCAAATAAAATAATTCTTTTTAAGATTATCACTCCAGCTAGAAGTTCTAGAAGTCACTAAAAGAGTATATTGATCTACAATGGCTAATTGAGTAAATACAGGATACTGCCCTTTTAGAAATTCTAATATATTAGATACAACATAATATTTATGGGCTATACTATTTTCTAAGGGAGTATTTTTATAAATAGAATCAATTTTAATTATCTCGTCCCTATACTTAATTCTTCCACAAATTCAAGTATATTCTCATTGTATCAAGAGGTGTTCCCTTCTTTATGTAATCGAAAAGTATTTTATTCCTTTATTCACTCTTCTGGGGACTTTATTCACTCTTCTGGGACTAATGAATTTCCTCTGAAAATTTCATCCATAAACTAAATTTGGACCTAAATGAAAAAGATTTTGAAAACCAGGAACTAAAATGTAATTAAATATTTTGAAAATTATAATTGAAGGATTTTATTGTTATAAATTAAAATTAAAAGACTATAAAATGATTAAACTTAAGTTGAAGGACTATGAGTAAAATAAACCAATATATCTGATGTTAGTCTCTAGGTTGCATGTCTTGTTTCTGCTTGTTATTTGAGCTTATTTTTCAAGGAGATGCTTACTAAAACTTTTTAAATGCTTTTTTGAACAAGAAGTTCTAAAGAGAAATATAGATTCTTGTATTTAAGGGGTATTCGCGGGTCAGGTTGGTGCGATTTTATCATCACATTCAATCTAACCCATATATTACAGATTAAAAATTTATCTATCCAATCCAATCCACGAAAAATTAAAATCAATTTAATCCAATCCACAATTGCGGATTGGATTGGATCATATTATATTGTGCGGTTTTATATTATATAGTTTTTATTTTTTATTAATTATTATTCTATAAAAAAAATCAAATATACTAATTTATTCAACCAAAATCTTAAAATTATAATAATGTAGGAGATATAATTCATTTTTAAAATATGAGAGAGATTAATATAATGTGTCAAATCTCATAAATTAAATAATATTAAAAAAGATAAAAAAAAATTCTTTTTCAAATGTAAAATTTTTAAAGAGATATTCATGTATTTATTTTAACAAAGATAGATTATTAAAAAAATTCTTAAATTTAATAAAACATGCACCTTAACTTTATTATTTATTATAAAATAATTTTTAGAAACTAACCTCATGAAAATCAAATTATATAATTATTTTATAAAAAATATAGAAAGCCATGGCTAATTCATCTATTTTTAGAATTATGAATCTTTTTATGATAATATAAAACTATTTTTATTTTATTAAATTAAAAAGTAATTTAATGTAAATTTTTCTCTTGGTTTATAGGGAGAATAATGAAGATAATTTTTTTTTATTTTTTAAATAATGTGCAAGAATAAAAAATTATATACATTTTTATGAGACAATATCTTCGTAAAAAGTAAAGTACCTGAAATTAAAATTTCCTAATAGATTCAGATACAATATTAAAAATTAGATTATTATTTATTATCATTTAACATATTTAATATTAATTTGCATATAAACTTATTATAAATGGATTAAATTCAAATTAATTTAATTTTTTTTTAAAATTGGACTAAATAATTAAGTGTGAATTGATTATGAAAGAATATATATAGCGGATTATATTGGATCGGTTTGCTAATTAATATATATAACATTCAATCAATTCGCAAAATACAAATTAAAAAAATTTCAAATCAATTCAACTCAAAACATTTAATAAATCATAATTTAAAAAAATTTCGAATCAATTCAACTCACAATATTTAATAAATTATAATTTAATTATAAATTAAATTAAATTAGATGAATTGCGCGTTTTATGAACACGCCTGCTAATAGTTATCACAAAGACAGATATTAATTCCTTTATCTAGAATTTTGATACACGTACATTTGTGCAAGCCTTTGTTTGAGACCTTTTGTAGAATAATCACAATAGCTCAAAATTTGAGGTTTCTAGATTTGTAGCACTTCTCAAGGCAATTTAAACCAATTCCAAAATTTCATTTAATAAAATTTACTATTAAAAATTTAAAATAGCCTCATTTAAATAATATAATTCTATTTATATAAAATATAAATAAGAAAATATTAATTTTCTAATTACTTTTCAATTATTTAAAATAATATAAATCAAATGAATTTATCATTTTAATATTTATTCTAAATACATGAAAGATATTATCAATTTAATTAAATATAATTTGGATAAAAATAAAATTTGCCCCTTCAACTTTGCCTTTAAATTCAATTATACGAACATACTCGAAAAAGCTCAATTACACCTTTAAATGGTAAATTAAAATTATTGATACAATAATTTTTTTTTTATTTTTTCTAATTTATTTTTTCTTTTGGCTGGTTATATCTCTCTCTCTCTCTCTTTTTTTTTTTTTTTTCCAGTTTTTACACTGCATAATACGTTTGATAATTTTTATCCATTAAAAATTTATTACATTAAAAAATTCAGATTATTTTTTTTTCTTTCAATTGATTATTAATTTAGGTTTGGCCTCATTCAAAAATATAACTTATTAACTCAATATCAATTCAACCACCATTATATATATCTATATTATTCAACTGTACATTTTTTTTATTAGTAGTTATATTTTTATATTTACTTTTTTAACTATTTCAAAAATATTTAATGGAAAATGAAAGTGTTAAATTTTTATCTCACTGAAGAAAAAATATGTACATTATTATTGGCATTATCTGGGTGCCTTTAGAAATTAATTTTTCTTTAAAAAAATTCAAATATTATTTGTTCATCCATCACCATGAACAATAGTGAGACCTCATTTCATTCATGATTCTTCAATTAATAACTAACACATATTATCGCCCTTTAATTTTAAAACGTAACATAAATATTCTTAAATTTTTAATTTTTTTTTATTTATAGTCCTTCAGGGGCCCTAAATTTTATTTATTTTTGTTTATGTCCCTAATTCTAATTTTCTTCTCAAAGAAATTCAAAAACACACCTATTCTAACCCTTTGACTTTGATATCACTTAAGGTGAGCATGCTCTCTCTATAAAATTACTGGCTAGAGACAGAATTATAAAGAGCTATTCAAATGGATCTTCAATGTGTTTTTCTTTTATTTCTTATTTCTTTCAGTTTATCGTATTCGTTGTGATATCAGGAGCTAACAATAAAACTCAGATGGCATTTGTTCTTGAGGAAGAAGTTTTCAAACTCACCCTATTTAAGAGTCAACTCTTCTAATTCTTAAATAATTTATCTATAGACCGATTTAGAGAGTCTAAATAATTTATAATAAAATTTAACAATCTTATTACTGGATCCATACCCGCACCGTGTTTTAGGTGATGACAATTAGGATAAGAGTAACCTGTCAGATTATTAGTCATCCAACAAATATGCAAAAGCACCAAGTCTTTTTAGATAATGAAAGTTATAAAACTCAAGTTCTTGGTAAAAGAAATTCTTAAGTTCAACTTCTTTTCTACTAGACCTCTCAAGTCTTTTGAGCCTTTCTAATGCAATGTTCAAGTATCCGACTCTTTATTCATACAAAGTAAAGAAAAGATCTTGCAGTTTAAAACTGACACTCAACTCTTCTCTCCTAACTTTGGTTAAAGCTAGACCAATTCTCCAATTTCTATTAGCAAAACAGTTAGAAGACATAAATGTTTAAATAACAAACATTTATAAATATATATCTTTGTAGACCGGTTCCACTAAACTTTCGTAACTGCTTCAACTCTCCTTCCAAATTCGTCACCAGCAATACCTGCAAAAAGGTGTGAAGGATATAACTTATTGCCCTTACTTTTCTTGATTGGGTCTTACTGCAACACTCCTGGATATCAGACCATTTTGGAAAGATTAAAGGTATATAGGAGAAAGACTTAAATACAGATAAAGACTTGAAAGAAATTTTGCTTATAGAAACTCTATATTTTATTTCGCTCCCCTTTTCAGTAAGTTGAAGAGCTATGTATAAAACTTACAAGGTTGGTGTCTATTATTCCATTTACCAATCCAAACTAAGTATTTAAGGATACACATACATCTGGTACAATTGGTGTAAACAGATGGACATCTGTTATAACTAATGGACACTTGTTATAACTAAAGGACACGTGTTATAACAAATGGATAGTTGTTATAACTAGTAGACACCTGTCACATCCCCCTACTTCAAGAGATATGACAGTCATAAGGTATAGGAAAGTGTAAAAAAGCCTAAATCCATAGAACCATATACAAATTTTACGAAAAAACAACAAGTTTTTTTTATATATATTTTCTACTCCAATCTCGGGATCTACTTGTCCATCCCTTCAATATATATCAAAACTGCAAAAAAATAAAAACACTCCCAAAGGTTCTCCTTATACCTTTTACCTCATTTTAACAATTCAAAATACAAGCACTTTAACAATTATCAATACAATACCCATATTCTCACATTTAAGTATATTGGAATTAATTATACAGTTATTACTTTCTATTATATATATATACAACTCAAGTTCTTTAAATAAAAATCATGGAGCGTCTACTGAGTTCAATATCAAAAGCTGAGATAATACATAGATAAATGTGATTCGCAGCAAAGGAAGACTATAGCTGAAATTGCGTTTATTTATTGATTTCCTGAAAAGAAAAGAAAAAAACACTAAAAGAGGTGAGACAAAGCTCAGTGAATAACATATATATATAACTTTACTTGTGAGGCTTGGTTCTCACAAGGAAGGTTTAAGAATAACAATGTAGCAATAAAATTAATTATCACAAAGGAATACAATACTGTAAATTAGTCATTAGAGTTAGGCACAATAAACATATCAATATGATAGGTGATTCGTTTAATATGAATATAATGAATAAATAATCAAATTGGGGAATATTGAACAAGGTTATTCGATATCAATGAATCAATGTAGCAAATTTTAATGAATTATTATTTTAGTAGTCGTTGGCAATAACTACTGATAAATCTGGCAAAGGCTACAGTTCGATAGCATGTTTGTCAATAAAGTCATACGATTGATCATATCACATGGCTAGGACTTTACACCTGTCCTTGCTAGGGATGACAATGTAATATTGTATACAAGTCCAATGAGATTATATCTACTCCATTGGATGAGTAGTTCCATTGTTGCTAACATTTGAATTTCATATACAATGAATAATGTTTAACAATTGAATTCAAGAGTTTATTCAACAGTACTATCATAAACAAGAAGTTTCAATATGAATAATATTTAACAATTGAATTCAAGGGTTTGGAACTCATTTAGGAGCAACAATGAACAAGATACAACTAGGATTTATTATCCATCAATGAGCAATGTGGTAGTATTTATAACAAATTAATTTGAGTTCTGTAACACCTCAGTTTAGCCTGAATCAAATCTATATAGAAATCTTCGGGGAGAGATTTTCAATTTCTTTATATTGTTATGTTTATATATATATTTATGCATGAAATTGGTATTTATGCATGTTATTTGAATTAGTTCTAGGC
Organism: Aleurites moluccanus; assembly: GCA_948193065.1. Taxonomy (NCBI): domain Eukaryota; kingdom Viridiplantae; phylum Streptophyta; class Magnoliopsida; order Malpighiales; family Euphorbiaceae; genus Aleurites; species Aleurites moluccanus. The sequence continues at coordinate 15,096 of CANXYC011604847.1, forward strand.
ATAGAAATGGTTTAAAGGCTGCTAGGACTTAATTGGCAAATTTTGAGTTTTTG
>CANXYC011604894.1:0-12175 GCA_948193065.1 Aleurites moluccanus
TAGGGACATTATTATAATAATTTATATTACGCAGTTATTCAAATAATCATAATAATGAAAGCCATATATATAAATCATGATATAAAATGTACCAAAAACAATCATCTGATGATTGGTCTTTAGGGCACAAATCCAACACTTGGTTAGTGGTGCAGCTATCTTGGAGAAATCTTTGACAAATCTCCTATAGTAATCTGTCATTCCAAAGAAACTCCAGATTTCTATAACATTCGTCGGTCAAGGCTAATTTGCAACTACTTCCACCTTCTTAGGATTCACTTTAATTCCATCTTTACCAATGACATGTCTTAGAAAACACACTTCATCCAACCAGAACTCAAATTTTGATAACTTAGTGTACATTATGTGTTCCCTCAATATATGAAATGCAATCCTCAGGTATTCTTTAAGTTCTTCCCGACTTTTAGAATAGACAAGTATATCATCTAGAAACACGATAACAAATCTATCCAAGAAAGGTTTAAACACTCGATTCATTAGGTCTATAAAGGCAGTAGTAGCATTAGTCATCCCGAATGGCAGCACCAAGAACTCATAATGCCCATATCAGGTTTGGAATGCTGCCTTTAGTACATCTTCTTTTTGAATTCTCAATTGATGGTAGCCTGATCGGAGATCAATCTTTAAAAAATGGCCAGCTCCCTACAACTGGTTAAAGAGATTATTAATTCTAGGCAATGGATATTTATTCTTTACAATCACTTTATTCACCTGCCTGTTGTCAATACACATACGAAGGGTCCCATCCTTCTTCTTTATAAATAAAACAGGTTCTCCCCACGGTGAACTACTAGGTCGAATAAAGCGTTTATCCAATAATTCCTGTAACTGCACTTTCAGCTGTTTCAACTCAGTAGGTGCCATCCAATAAGGTAGAATAGAAATTGGATTAGTCCCCGGATATATATCAATTTCAAATTCAATTTCTCGCTCTAGCGGTAATCAGGTAAGTCTTTAGGAAACACATCCGGGAACTCATTTACTATTGGAATCTGGTATAACCCCTTAACATTCATCCGAGTATCAACTACATTAGCTAAATATCCTTGGCATCCCTTTCTCAATAGTCTCTTTACTACAGCAGTAGAAATTATGCAGGCTAAACTGCTCTCCTTTTCACCCTGGAACACAAAGATTGGTTGCCCTTCAGATCTAAACTCTACCTTCTTCCCAAAATAATCAATGGTAGCATGATGTCGTGATAGCTAATCCATTCCTAAGATCACATCCATTTCTAGCACCAGTAATTCTATCAAGGTCACTATAAATTCTTTTCCATTAATCTCGACTATACAACCATTATACTCACGATCCACCATTATTGTTCTACCTAAGGGGGTAGAAACTTCTAAGGGTGATTGCATAATTCTACTATCTTTTCCCAATTTCTTTGCAAAAGATGAAAACACAAAGGAATGTGTAGTGCCCGAATCAAAAAGTATATTAGCTAACTCATGTTGAATAAAAATTGTACCTTACACAGAGGTGTTTGTTGATCGAGCCTTATGCTGATTAAGGGCAAATACTCTACCCTATCTTCTGGCAGTCAGTGGCTGAGATGAGCTTTGTACTGGACCCTATCCTTTATCTCTGTCTACAAGTGCTCTAGAAGTGCCTTGATTCTGCTGAACATCAAACTGTGAAGCTGATGATGCTCTCTGCTGAGCTCTAATGATGGGGCAATCTTTAATAAAATGGCCCTATTGGCCACACATCAAATAAGCTCTCATCTCTCATTTACAAACGCCTGGATGTCTCCTGCCATACCTAATACAAACAGGTATAGCATGTGCTAACTGTTTCGCTCTAGATTCACTAGAAGATGTTCGCGGAGCTGATGAAACTGCCTCAGATCAAGACTATCCTATACCAGTATTAATAACCAGCTGGCTCTGTGGAGGTCTGAAGCTACTCTCAAGAGGCCTAGACTGTGTACTCTGCCCTCCAATCCTCCTGTGACTTCTTTGGCCTTTGTTATCACCCTTTCTTGCTTGTTCCTTCTTTGCTCTTTCATCTTTATACTTTAACTCTATCTGGGTAGCCTTATCAATAAACTTTGTTAAGAAAGTGAACTCCACAACCAATAAGGCATTATGCAAGGATGCATGTAATCTCCTCTTAAAATGGCTAATCTTTGTGGCCTCATCTGGAACAATCTTCCTTGCATACTTCACCAATCTCTAAAACTCATTGGCATACTCTTGCACACTCATACTCCTCTACTCAAGTCTCTCAAACTGAACCATTTTTCTATCTTTCTCTCCCTTCGTAAGAAACTCATCCATCAATAATTGCTTGAATTCTTCCTAACTCGGAGGATTGTTACCATACAACCTGCCTTCTATATGTCTTGAAAACCAATTCCAAGCTTTATTCTTCAGTAATAACCCAATCAACTTAATAGCCTGATTATCGAAGCAAGATAGTCTTATCACAACTTTCTCTACCTGCTTTAGGAAATCACTAGGCTCATCTCCTTGCTCACCTTTGAATTCAAGCAGTCCCAGCTTCATAAAATTGAACATAGTAACACCACCTTCATCAATAGCTCTTCGAGCCTCACGTCTAATCACAGGCCTCAGAGGAGGTGCCACAGGTGGAAAATGAATAGGTACTGGTGCTGATGCTGATGCTGATGCTGGAACTGATGCTGGTACAGGTTATTGTCTTCCCTTTCTTTCTTGATTCTTTTATTTGTATTCTCAACTCTTTTTTTTTTCTCTTATAAACCACTCATTTACCAATCTCACATTTTTATTTATTTCTTCTCCTTCCATATCCACTATTCTTCTCACAGGCGACAGTTCCATAAATTCAACTCTCTCCGGTGAAACATTGTAGGCTACATCATCCTCCAATCTTCTACCAAATCGAGGGGGACCCCGTCTAATCGGCTCCTGTTAAGCAACCCCCCGACCTCTACCTCGTCCTCTAGGACGTCTTCTGGATGGTATTTTACTATAACAAACATAAGGAACATTTATTAGTTAACGATACGTAGATAACACAAATAACAGGCAGTGGACGATACAAGAATTCTTATTGTTCCATGGTTCATTTATATTTTATGATACTTATTCTTAATTAATTATTTTAAATTTTAGTCTTTGCTCTGATACCAACTTTTTCACATCCCCCACTTTAGAAGATGTGAAGGTCCTAGGGATTAGGAAGATATAAGGCAACTTAAACTCGTAGAACTCCAATTAACAATTTTTCAGATATTTTAGCATAGTTTTCTCTCTTTTTTTTTTTCCAACTATTACCCAGGACCAATATCTCCCACTTTATTAAATTCCAACAACACAATCTGCAAAAGAAATACACTTCCAATATTTCCATCCTTATACCGTCATCTTCAAAGGAATTCCATTGGGATACTTCATTAATTTCCAAATCAACATTCATATCATTTTCATCATAGATACTCAATAAGCTATACCATTATATAGATTCATAGATGTATGTCATTATTAATCATCCTTTATGTAGCATTTAATATTTGCATATATCCAAAATATTAGTTAATCAATTTACAAACCATAGAGCATCTACAAAATAAAATATCAAAATTAGGAGATAATACATAGATATATATGGTTCACGGCTGAAGAAAACGAAGCTGGAATCACACCTATCTACCGATCCCATAAAAAATAATAAACCACTAAAAGAATGAGATAAAATCTCAGTGAATAGTATACACATCACTTCACTTATAAGCAACAATAAAGAGAAATAAATTAATATAGCCACTAGTAATGTATACTAATTTGGATATGCATAAGGTATATAATCAAGAATCTCGGTTAGGGTTACAATGCAATATTTAAGGTATGGTAATCAACATAAAAAGGTGTCAATAAGTGGTTTACTTAAATGAAAGATTTATAATCTTTATATAAAAGCAGAGGCTACAGCTGGTAACATGCTTATCACTCATATAGCTGATCAGACTATATGACTGAGAACACCCCTCCCAGCTAGGATTCACTGTAAAAGTCTTACTGTGCATAATGCCTGATGAAATTGTTATCCTACTCCATCAGGTGAGTAGGCCTGGCATTTATAATATCAAATTGGGTATCAATTTAGGGTTCACAATTGCAATGGATCAAAGATTCAATATCAATTTCAATTTCAATATGTTCAATGAATAAATTAAAAGGTTTAATGAATAATTTGAAGCAATAATAAAATAATAAAGGTTATATAATGATTTGGCTATTAAAGGTATCAATCAAAGAAACATTAACAATTTCAATTTCAAGCAAAATGACATATACATTACTCATCTTTCTAACTCTAACTCCAAGTTCCCCAACACTTTATTTTTAACACAAACAAAAGGAATGGTCCACTACTTTATCTTCTTTTCCTTTATCCTTTGTATCTACAAAGCCAATTCAACTGTTTTATTACTCAACTTATCTTAATTTTATGCAATAGGAATCAAATTATAACTATCTCTCTCAAAATTTAAAACTTGATTTCTGATAGCCTAGATTCCTTTATTAATATTTATAGTTACACTCACCTAATTGCTTTAATTCCTTCTTCTAATTAAACTAGACATGTGAGGGTTTAGCATACTAAAAATTCAGATTTTCTAAGCACTATACAAATTATAGTGAATTTCCTAATTCTGCCCTGCATCTTGAAATCTGTCCTGTAAATTCTACCCGAATAACCTCTACTTTTTTTATTCATAACTCAACGTGTAGATATTCAAATATTGTTCTGTTTCTATTAAAATTTATCGAAGACATAGGGAAACATTTTTCTTGCTTTTAGTTTTCTATGATTTTGATTTGAAAGTCCTCAAAAATGCAAAAAGCAGTAGTATTTTTCAGTTTAAACTCTAACCCGAGCCAGCAACATTCAGTGACTCGTATCTCTTTACACAGCATGAATTTAAAAAAAACTTCCTTAAAGGAATATTTTCTAAACATATATATCTATAACTTTGATTAAATTTTCAAAATCTAATTCTAAGATTTTGAAAACTAGCCTCCAACTTTTTGTCAAGATACAAAAATTTCAGAATTTTAAAAATTTACTTCTAACTTATCTTTCTTCCACTACCTAAACCTCTAATATACCAATAAAAATGTATAAAATTGAATTGTAAAGATAGATAAGTGTATTACCTCTTGAAGACTTCAAAGAATTTTCTTTAGATTCTAGCAAGATTCCAACAAAATTGATGAAGAAAGGAAGGTTAGTTGATAGAAAGCTTGTGAATTGAGGTGATGGAAGAGTAATTTATGGAAGAAGAAATGATCAAAATTTTTTGAAAAAAACCTCCCCTTAAATTTTGACCAAGCCATGAGAAGATGATGAATTTTGGTTCTTTTTATATATATGTATATAAATTTATAACCAATTAGAATTTTGAAAAAAAAAATCTCAATATTACTTGGTGGAGTGGCCAGCCACCTAACTTATTTTTTTTAATTAATCAAATTAACTTTTTAATTTATCTCTCAAAATTTAACAAATCGTCATTTTTCACTTCTTGTTTTTCTATTCACTACTTAAATATCCAAGTTTTATCAATCTCACTCCATTCTATTTTTAATTTATCTATTATTCATCAGACTTTAGGCATGTGAAGAATAATCGGATAAAAGACTACTTTAAAATTTACTAAAAATTAAACACCGAAGGGTGTCCAATCTTAAGTTTTTCTAAGTTTTCCTTTTTAAGCCTTTTAATTGATTTAATTAATTAATACTCTTTTTAACTTTGTTTAATCCCCTAATTATTTTTTTTACGATGCTAGGTCATCTAATTAAGGTGTCCCATAATCATTTCTAAGTAATTTACTTCCTAAATTTTATAAAAATTCAACTACCGATACTCATTTCTTAAAATTATCCTTAATCGTTTTAGAATTTAATTAGGGTTATTACACAAAATGGTGGCAAGTGGTGACAAGTGAGGGATATTTTTAAGCTCCTGGCCAAAAGACACTTCCAATAGTATCCTCTTCAAACTCTAGGACCACCGATAGAGGTGGTGTATAGCCGGTCAGTGGCAATCACTCATGGGACCTAGATCCTGCAACTTTGTTTCGATTTTTCAAATGTGTTTCAGACCTAGTTTATTCAGAATTGGTGTAGATAAATCCAAAATATTATTTTTTCATTTTAATGGTAATTTTTTTTGAATCGTATATGTTATAAATTTATATATATGGATTATGCTATGATGAATTTATGTGAAATGAAATTAAAAATATTTTTATGCTTGCTATATATATATATATATATATAATTATGATGTTTTAAGTAAATTAAATTGACTTTAAGTGATTTATATGATAAAATAATTCTAGCAAAAAGAAAGATTTAAAGAAAATAATTTCGTAATGGAAATGTTTATAAAAATAAAAATTTTAAAGGATTTTATATCCTTAAACGAGGTTTTAAATATATTAATAATCTTCTTTTATATATATACATGCTTGAGTTGGCGATTATGTAAGACTGATTTTTGAGCTAATTGAGATTATTGTGATATTTACCAAGTATGTGGAGGCTTAGAGGAGACAATTAAGTCGTTGTTGGTTATTGTGAGTCCTAAGGGCTAATTATTTAGAAGTGTTTATTCTTTTATTACAACAAGTAATATTTTAATTATAGAGAAAATTTTGTCGACAAAATCTTAAATGTTGTTGGGTAGAACTTTAAATATTAAGTTTGAGTTATCTATATTATGATGAGGTAACAGACTGTCACGACCCGCTTTCGTAGACTGCGACGGTTCTAAGGCACGGGAGATGCCAATGGCGACCGACACCCGTAGAACCCATCAATCTCATCAATACAAATCTCATTCTATAATAATATTACAGCGGAAACATATCTATAAATAATATTGCAGTGGAAACCCATCATTAATCACATAACAGTAAATATATCCAATCACTCACATAAATACTATTCATTCTGTCACTCTGTCATTCATTCTGTAACTTTCATAATCTTATATATTTATACTTCAAAATGTCTCATACACTTACATAAACAATCTATCTATACCATTATACAATACCCATGAAGCATATAATATACATATATAAAGATACAGTGTTTGAATTAATTACACTATCTCTTTCAGACTGCAGAATTCCTTGGAGAAATAAGAACTAGGAATCTGCCTCCTACTCTGCACCAGCAGAGGGTAAACAGTGAGAGGGTGAGTATGTATGATACTCAGTGAATCTAATATGCATCGCCAATAAAAACAAGTATGGAATATCAATAAGCTTGATAATAATAATTTACAGAAACTGTGCCTGAAAGTGCCAGAATAGGCCAATATAGATATCATAGAATCAGTAAAAAAAATAAGGAAAACAGATAAAGGGATGGATTGTATGACATTATACAATCTCCAGTAATCCGTATGGACCATATGTGAACATATAGGTCTCCTGTATATCAATATCTGTATCATAAGACTGATAAGGTCTTATGGCCAGGACCATAACCCTTTCTAGCTAGGGTACCAATAATATAATGTGTACAAGGCCGACAGTATTTCCCCACTATCCTGTCGGATCGGTAGCTCTGTCGTGACGTATAAGGATCAATATCAAGAAACAATATATCAGTCGATACCATGATGAAACAATGGCATCCTCCAGCTCAATAGACTCAATATCAATCAATCAATAGAATTAATAGAATCGATAGCAAATCAAGTATCAATAACTCATTAGAATCAATTTAATGAGTATAAAATTAATAAGACATCAATAATAATCGATAAAACGATGACCAAAGGTCTAACGACCAAAAATGGGAACAAACATAATTTGGTCATTTTCAGCCAAAAAGTTGACGCAATTGGCATGCAATTGTCGCTGGCGACGGTGGCATTCAAATGGTTGGCCTACGAAATTTTCGATATGAATTTGGTGCAATATTGACATTACCCCAATTATCAATAAACAAGCACATGGAAAACAATTTATAGGCAACAACCACAACTCAATAATCTTCAACAATCACATCAATTTGGCATGGAAAATAAATCCAAAACCAAAGCACAATATTTGGCAAAATGCCATAATTAGGATTCAGCCAAATGACTTTTTTCATAAATGGATTCCAATTGGAATTTTATCAATTTAGGCAAGTAATTTGATGTATAGTAGACTCATCTAACACATCAAATCACCAAATGCAATGCATTTGCCACCCAATTCCTCAAATGCTCGGTTTAGGCCAAAATCGGCGATTTTCTCCGAACGAATTTTCTACAACGAAACGAACATCAATTAAATATCGATTAATATCCAATTAACTTATTCTAAAGCCAATTTATATATCCTAATCCATATACACTAAATCCAAACTCACAACTTCGATTTAGGGTTAGAAAATTGGGAAAAATTGTTTAATGCATCAATTGATGCAATTAAACTATTTACCCATTCCTTTTATCATCAATTTAACCTAATTAAACCATAAAACCAAACAAATAATTAATTTATTCAAATTACCTCATTTTGGCTGAATCCTCCACTAGCTTGTTCTTCAATTTTTCTTGATTTTCTATGGCTAATTTTGGTAGATTAGTATTTATATGGTTTTAGTTTTTGATTTGTAACACTTTTTCTTCACAAATTAATGGAAGAAATTCAAATGGGAAGAAAGGAATTTGGCTACGGTGAAGAACAAAAAAAATGCAGAAATTTTCTAAGTTTTTGGCTTATATAATAAGACAAAATTGACAAATTACCCTTTTGGTCCTTCAATTTTCTAAAATTTGCTTTTGGTCCTTTTTCGCTCGGTAAATCATTTCAATAATTCCATCGGGAATCGAAATTCAAAGTGAATATTTAAATATCATATTTTTATTAATACTAATTAATAAAAATAGTTTCAGAGCCGTTCAGAAATTCGAACTGTCAAATTTCACTATTCACCGAAAATACCCTTTATTTAATATTTTCTCATATTTCTTTTTACTGTATTCACGCATGAATATACCTTATCATTAACCCTTAATCCAAATTCAAAAATTCATCCGTCGACTGTACTGCTATTTTTACAGCAGCGATATCTGTACTGACGATTTTCGAAAATTTTTCTCATTTTCGCTCTAACTAATTTTCTAAAATTATCATTGGTCATTTTGATAATTTTAATCCACATATTGAGAACTTTATTCACTAAAACTTGTTACGCAAATTTTTAGGGTATTACATTCTATCCTCCTTCAAAAAAATTCGTCCTCGAATTTCAAATAAACTTGTATCTCTATATTGGAACAATAACAGATACTTGGCTTTCATATCCCATTCACTCTCCCATGTATAATTTTTTTCTATATACTGATTCCTCTACAATACTTTTACCATTGAAATCTCTTTTTAGTCCGAAATTATTGGACTTGTCGATCTACAATTCCTATTGGCATTTCTCATATGACAATTCTCCATTAACTTCAACATCTTATAATTTCAATACATGTGACGGGTTTGGCACATATTTCCATAACATAAAGATATGAAATACTAGATAAACATGGTTCAAATTTAAAATAAGCCAATTTATATTCTACATTGTCAATCCCTTTCTAATACTTCATATAACCTCACATATCTCGGTGACAGCTTTCCTTTCTTGCCAATTCCCATAACACTTTCCATAGGTGATTATTTAAGAAAAAAAGGATTACCAATTGCAAAATAAACATCCTTTCTTTTCAAATCTACACAACTCTTTTGTCTGCTAAAAGCAATTTTTTTTTTTCATTCGTTCTTTAATAATTTGCATCTTTTCCATTGACTCTTTTATCAACTCTAGACCTTTTAACTGTTTCCTATCCGGTTCTATCCCACATATCAGAGACCGATATTTTCTACCATGAAGTGTCTCATATGGGGCCATCCCGATAAAAGAATAATACTGTTGTTATATGAAAATTCAATAAGTGACAATTACTTATCACCATAACCTTTAAATTCCAGAACACTTAACCTTAACATTTTTTTCTAATGTCTGTATCATTTATTTGATTGTCCATCTGTCTGTGGATGGAACACTGTACTGAATCATAGTGGTGTATCCATAGTTTTTTGGAACTTCTGCTAAATCGAGAAGTAAACTGTGTTTCTCTATCAGATATCATCATTTAAGGCACTCTATGAACCTTACAATCTAATCAACATATAGCTGTGTATATTAAGCTGCATCAATAATTAGTCTTAACCTCAAGAAAATGAGTAGACTTTGTCAATCTTATCACAATATTTCATAGTGTATTTCCACTCAGGTAACTGTATCATCTGTATCAACTCGATGGCTTCTGATGTTCACTCTTAACCTATTGACAGGCTAAGCTTGTACACACAACTGAATCACATATTAAACCATCAATAAACATTCTTTAAATCATGATGCATCTTGGTAAATTCCAGGATGTACTCTATAAGAAAATAATAGACTTATTTTAAAATCCGATTTCGGAGTCCTTTAACACCGGGTACACATAACCATTTATCACATTTAGATTTATCATCCTCATCTGTGAACTCTAATGCTTTACCCTTTTTAACATTTTTCTTTAACTTCATAAGATATGGATCCCAATCTTGCGTTACTTAAATGTCATCAATTTGCAATAGCTTAACCTAAAATTGGCTATCAGAGTCTGGTTTCAATCCTGGGATCCAAATCAAACTCCATACCCATATCAATTAACTCATTCATTGCACGAATCAGTGGTCTTCTAACAATAGAGATGTGAGCTAGACTACCCTTAGTTTTTTTTTTATTAAGAGCATCTGCCACTGCATTAGCTTTACTCGAACGATAAAAGATTTCACAGTTACTATCCTTTAACAATTGACTCATCTTCATTGCCGAAGATTCAGATTCTTCTATTGCATAATACACTATACATATGCTGTAGCCTCTTATGATTCATGTAAATTTCACACTTAACATCATACACACGGTATCTTTAAATAGTTAATGCCAACAACTATTACTGCCATTTTCAAATCATGTATCGGTTAGTTTATCCTATGGTTCTCTAACTATCAAGAAGCACATGAAATCACTCTTCTATTTTTATATCATAACACATCTCGATTCAATTCTGGAATCATTATAGTACACTATGAAATTATCATCCACTAATGATAATGTTAACTCTATACCACTCATGAGGCAAAGCTTCAATGTCTAGAAACTATACTCTCACATTCATATGTCCATTGATACTTCTCTTATTTACTGGTCAAATTAATCAATCAGAGTTGGAATCTTAGATTTTTTTTTTTTTTTACAATCTCTTATAGTAACTTTTCATTCCAAGGAAACTACAATCTCAACACATTAATAGGCCGAGGCCAATTAATTACTGCTTTTACTTTTTAAGAATTGTCCTTGATACTATCTTTACATACCACAGGATCAACGAAACACATTTCAATTAGCTAAAATTGACATGTAGAAAGCTTGGCATACAGTTTATGCTCTCATAGTGTTTATAACACTGTCCTCTAGTGCTCTACACATTCCTCTTCACTCATATAATAGATAAGGATATAATCTATAAACTTATTCAATATATAACTTAAACACTTTGTTCATTAAATCCATAAATGTAGCTGGAACATTAATTAACCCGAATGACAATACCAGAAACTTATAGTGTCCATACCGGGTTCTAAAATAGTCTTTGAGTACATTTTCTTTCTTAACTTTTAACTATCCAATCAATCTTTGAGAAGTGTCTTGCAACTTCTTAGAAAAGATATCAAAGAACTCTCGGACCATAGGTGTCCGAACAATCCCAAATTGAAATCTTTTACACATTCACTACATATATACTATCTAACATTATCATTTCTTTTTTTAGCCTGAATAACAGGAATGAAACTAATTCTAGTTTCGCACTTATCACTTTTGTAATAACCCGAACGATTATAGTGGAAAACCCAAATCGGGTAGGAATTTTTTTAAATTCTCCAAGGAGCAATAACAGGAAATTTATCAAGGACAATGGAAAATAGACATTAGAGTGAATTATAGAATTTAAATGAGAATTAAATCGAATAGAATGGGCAATATGAACATAGTTGAAAATGCTAGAGTATTAAAAATTATAGCAAAATAAATTGAAAATA
>CANXYC011605487.1:0-33110 GCA_948193065.1 Aleurites moluccanus
AAATTATAGCTTTTTTTTTTGTGGCTTATAATCTGATGTATAAAGCTTCTGAATCACCAAGTTTCATGAATGAATCTTTAATGCAAATCACATTACAGGACAATCTACTTAGGATCTCTCATGACTACCTTTGCTTGCCTAATCATTTGTGATGACCCTTGTCTCTGAAGATGAAAATTAAAAAAAACTACAGAGGAATAAATTGTCGTATCATATAAAACAAAGGTGGGAGAGTTAAATAATCTTCTATTTAGAAATAAAAATAACAAATCAATACTAATATAACATTTTTTTTTCTTTGATAAATTTAAGGAATACTATTTTGGACTTTATTATAGTAATTGAAGTAAAATAGGAGGGTGATCATTTTTGAAATATTTCACCTCATTTGTCATTATGTATAAACATTTAAAATCAAAATTGTTTTCTTTTTTTTTTCTTATATATATATATAGTATAAATTACTCTCACTAATGCCTTGTTGAAATTGTACCATAGTTTTCTCATACGTGATGAATGCAGTTTTAAAGCAATGTGACACGGGGTAGAGTATTGCTTATTGTTGTTCGGCTTCCATTGATTAAAAAAAAACACTTCTTGATTATGCTAATTAAAAGTAATGAAGATTTATTTTTTTAAGATTGATTTGGCATGTTAAAATAGCTAAAAATTCCAAAACAGCTAAAAAGCAGTTTCACATTGCCTTTTGGGATAACATTCAAAATGATGCTTTCAAAATAACAAAATCTAACCTTTGAACTTGTTTCTAGTCTATCAGCCACAATCAGCTTCTACTTTTGATAGATTGATGGGTGTATAGACTCTAGCAGGATATTAAGCCAACAACTAGATCACAATAGCATTCTTAGGATGACCCATCAAGACAATCTTACTTCAGAATCACCCAGCTCCATATAAGAATAGTCTCATGAATCTTCTTGACATTTTGGTTTGCCTCATCCTATTTGTCATTTATCCAGCACAATCACAGGTGGTTAAATAAGAAACATTAAAACAACCTGCATAGAGGTAGAAGTAACTTCTACAATTTGATGTGAATTTATGAGTTCTAATTGTTGATCACCAAGTTCCTGAGTGGTAAAATGTGCAGAGGATAAAGAATAAATAAAAGCATTCAACACACTTAAATGGCTTGAAACTGCCTCCATTCTCAAGTAATATGATCGAGAATGTTTGTACTGAGATTTGCCAGGAGAAAACATAGGAAAGTGGAAAGGTGATCCAGTATGTTATATCAATTCTTGAAAACCATGAGAAAACTGTATTGCTCGACTACAAGCAGGGAGATTATGATTAACGTCAAAATGCAACTATTGAATGCTCTTTTCTTGCTAACTTACATTTGATTAGGCTTTTGAGGTGTTGTCTTTCCTGGATACAGTTGCTATGAAAGTAAATATGTGCTAAATTATGTTTGTTTGCCTCTTATATTTCTTTATACAGTATTCAATACCTTCTTGCATACAGAATATGGTGGTCCTGGAACACTCTTAGTCATACCTTTCATTGACATGGCTGATACTATAAATGAGCGAGGTTTGCCTGGAGGACCACAAGCTGCACTCTCGGCAGTCAAATGGGCCCAAGATCATGTTGACAAGGATTGGAAAGAGTGGACTGAAGGTGACAGTAATTGACAGAACAACTCCCAATCCTTAATTTAATAGGAGATTCTGTTAGCTGTTCTACTGTCAATTTAAAGAAGCTCATCTAGCTGTACTGTTTCTATTTGTGCATCTCAGAAGGAAGTGAAAAGTCAGTCACTTGTTCCAGCGATAAACGAAAAGTGAAATTTGATAATGTTTTGTAGAGGTGGTGATTGTGAGGGAAATATGCACCTCTGTACTGTATTATGAGATTGCATAATGTCATCACATGTGCTTGGCCTTTTATTGGAATTTGGATGCAGCTAGCTTGAGCTGTTCACTTTTGCTGGAAACGTTCCACTGACTATCCCATTTTCTCCTGCATCTCAAACTTCATCCCACTGAATATGATTGTTTGCTTCCAGTCTTTTTCCTTATCTGAATGTAGAATGGGCATTGCATGTTCTGAATGTAGAATGGGCATTGCATGTTCTGTCTTAGCATTTCTCCAAGCTGCTTGAGAAGCATCCACCAAACAATCAGAGATTTGAGAGTCTGTTATAAATAACACTATGGGACCACAACTTTGTAAAACTTTTTCTTTTTAAAATGTAAATGTTGATAACTTGATTTAATAATATAGCAGCAATACCAAAATCTAGTTTTATTATTACTTAGCAGGTAGGTTAAGTTTTTATGAAGTATCTCAACTTTTATCCGTGCATGCTTCATGCCTTTTTCTATATATATATAAGCACCTGTTAAGTGACAACACTATTATGAATATAACATTACATGTTGAATGGAGAAACAGAGAATCCATATGATTGATTCAAAGTTGATTAAAAATTTTATTACATTAATTGGTTTGGGTTGAGTTGAGATAGGCATTTGTGAAATTACATAACATAGTAATGAACAAGAAAAGCTGTTGAAGTTTTATAGCCAAAGTTCAATGTGCCTTGACTAATATTCAAATGCTGTAGACGTGCAAATCACATGCTCTTGACTCATTTAAAGATGTATACCGTGGGATGCAATGTAAGATCATTATATATATGGGACAAGAAAAGAATGAGAGTTAATCCAAGAGTCTGGGCCCAACTGAAGGAATAAAATTAGTTCTATCCCACATCGATGAAATAGAAACAAGCCAACACAGGAGATCTCTATATAATACTGAAATCAATAAGTTGAAATCACTCAGCCGCGCGGTGAGCACAAAGCGAACTATTCTTTCGCCTTTTACTAAAGAATACCGTGTGCTCGTCGTAGATAGCGGCATAAGCCAAATTTTGGAGGGTAGCCCGGGAAAGGGCAAACCCTACAAGTCTATTACAATGTATCATTTTCCCCATTTAAATTATAAATTAATCGTGTTGTCCCCAGTAACTCTATTTAAAATGTTAGTTGTTCTTTATTTGTACCCCCATACTCAATTAAAATGTTTATTTTGCCCAAATGATAAAAATGTTCATGTTGCTCCATATAAAAATGTTGATTTTTCTTTAGTTTGGAGGGGGTTCTTCCTTATGGAGCACCGTAACTTATTTTCTACAGTTTTTGGTAGAACGCATAGGGCCTAAAATCCAAGCCGGCTGGCACAGAAGGTTTATAAATTGGTTCTTTACACAAGTTAGGACACAAAGTAATGGGGCAACTGCCGTGTGAGCAGCCTCTTGCTAACATTTTGCAATCACTTTTGATAAATGTTTGCTAACAGTTAGCAATATGTTTTCAGGGGTGTGTGAAGTTAATTCCGAAAGATATTGCGCAACGTGAATTCATTCAAGATATAGAAGTGGGTTGCAGCATAAATCGTTAATATTACCTATTTAAACATACTTAGAGCAGGCATAAAATGGTTAATAGCCTTTTGAGTCATTTTTACACATGAAATCTTCTCCAGTGGGATAGAGCGAATAATAACAAATGAATTGGAGACTTTGAGACATTATATTAAAATAACACAGGAAATATTTTGGTTTGTACTTGAAAGGATTGTGGGCATCTGATTAACCCATTTGATAGGGAGACCAAAGATAGATTCTGCACAGCTGCCCTTGAGGCCTAGCAAAATAATACATCAAATCAATAGATATCCCACATCGCTGGAGAGAGACAAACCAACACATGAGAGCTAATGTATAATCCACCTGAATTACTACAAAACTTCTTCAGCTAAAGAATACCTTGACGGCGAGCACACGCCAATTTTTGGAGTCTAGAAAAAAATTCATAATTCTAGTAAAAAATGGTTCCTCATTTGAGGGGTTCTTACAATTCTGTGGTGTTAATGTGGGTAGAAAATAGAATACATTTTGTAAGCTTGAAATTAGTTTCATTCTTATTCTATAACAAAATGTTATAGCCTTAACATTTTAATACATTCACAAAACATCTGTACGCAAAAATGTAACCACATTGAAATTTCCAGACCTGATCAATTTCTGTCCATCATCTCATCCCTGTCTATGAATCGCTCAAGCAACTCTTTATCTTTCAAAACCAAGCAATGCTCAGCCTTTCCAAACCAATTGTAGCGTTGTTTGGCAACATAGTCATAGACAACATCCCTCAGTGGAGTTGGAATTATCAAGAGTGTGCTTAAAGCAGAATATGGTGGAGGCAAATACCCAAGTACTCTCAGTGCAGCTGCAGGACCATAAAAGGTAAACTAATTAGGACTTCAGTATTGTGCCGTAGGAAAAAGGGCAGGAAACTGAAGAGGAAGAAAAGAGTCCATAAAATTCTCACTGATCAAATTCCATATAGCAAATAGGCAAAATAATTGGAAAGCTTATCCTAATATAAGTGTTCAGGATGCATGCCAGTTTCATTCGACGAGGTGGAGTGGCACAACATCTGCATCTTAGCTCAAATTTTGCATTGCAATACTAAAGCCAAGAACTACACAACCAGATAGAGCAGTCTTATCTTTTGCCATCTTTAAAAAGGCTGCTGCCCTTGGGCATTGCATTTGACAACAATTGGTTCATGCACCACAGGACAATTTTCTCAGAGAAAGCAGAAAGGGAGGAGAAAAATGATTATTTTTTTTATGGACTATCAAATAAGCAGATGTGGCCAGTGTTATAATTAAATTATCGATTTTTCTAACGAAAATACAGAAAGCAAACAACTATGCAAATGTAAGCAGGGCAAATTACGCAACAGTTTCAAGTATGAAATGGGGATTGATTCTTATGGACTAATATCTATATTCCAAATACATCCCTGAATGCTGTGAAATTTACTAAATTCAAAAAGATGAGACTTCAGATTTATATAGGGTGGACTGTGGAGGTTCTCTAAAACCAAAATCATTTAGAGCAAGCAACTGAGGAATGGATCCAAATATAAAACACTGGGCTCAAAGAGTTCATGGAAAAATATCAAGTTCATTCTCACTTTAAGTGGTACAAGTGCTTATTGTTACGAGGTTATTACTGAACATCTATTTCCAGACAAGCCCATAAGAAAGATGCAGAAAAATAGTAATAGAGCAGATGGTATAATGTGGAACTAATGAGCTTCCAGTATTATATTTATTTTTATATCAAGAAAAAATAAGCAATACCTGTTTTAAGTAAACAACATAGAGTGTAGATATGAGTTATGTTGTTAAAGAACGAACCAGTAGATGCTTGGTGGTATAAACCTGGGCCTTCAATAAACAGAAAGCGACGAAGAACATCTTCTCTGTCAAGACAGCACAATCTCAAGTATGGCTCAGCAGCCTTTGATTGCAGGCAACAGAATTTGATCTTCCTATATTTGTCTGCTTCAATCACCCACTTCACCCCTGTAAAATTGCAAGGGGGTGAGGCATGAAAATACTCATTCTACAGAACTCTACCATTGAGGAATTTCGGCTTTGACAATTCAAGGAATAAAGCTATAATCAAGTTATAGGACATAACAATGCATAATTTTTCCATAGAATATTTCTCCATTCTAAAAGTAGTCTTAATGAGCCCATGGAAATATAACAAAGAATTAAATTTTCCAGTAACTAATGCAACAAAAATAGCAAAGTCATATCAAGGGTTCCATCTCCATTCCAGGGAGTAATAGCTGACTAAAATAAGTAAAAATACCAAAAGCCCATCGTGTTATTTAAGAAACCCAGATAATGAAACACCTGAAAACTAGAGAAGAGTGAGAGACACGTATACCTCGGTGGCAGAGATGGCAGACCCCGTCGTAGACGACAACACGTGGCTGAAGGAGAGTGGGTGCCGTAACCGGCTTCACTATGGAAGAAACAGAACCATCATCTGGGTAGAGCAAATCGTCTTCTTCTGCTGCAACGTCGGTAACATCAGCCGCAGAAGAATCTGTTACGGCATCGGTTGGTGATGGAGAGAAAGAGATTGAAGAAAATAATTGATACTTTAATATAGAAGAGGAACAAGAGAAAAATGGAGCCGTTTTCAGTTTAGCTGTTGCAGTAAAGTTTCGAAGCATTTTGGTTTTCTTTTCTTTCTTTCTTTTTCTTTCCAAGTTCTTAATATTTAAATTTTCATCAAACTGGGAGGTGTTTTTAAGCAAACTTGCTCCAGTAGAGGGTACCTTTCTTGGCTGCCAAGTCGTGAATATCATGGGCCCACGGTCCCATAGAAAATTATAAGTCTCAATTTTTGAGATAATAGTGACCGTAGGATCAGACATCCGGGATCAATTTGGATTTGAAAAATTGTTTGGACGAAGGGAAAATAAATAAAGGAGAGGAAAGTGAATAGGAAAATTTGATTTTTTTTAATTTTATGAATGAGCGAAAAAAAATAGGTTGAAAGATGATTTAAAATAAATTTATTTTAGGTCCACACTCGGTGCCTAACAAATAGGAGAGAGCGTAAGAGAGATTTTTTGGCTGTACTGGAATTTTCTTTTTGCCCCTTCTTCCCTCGTAATATTATTTCCTTTAAATATTTTCCTTCCCATTATTTTGTCAAATAAAATGGCTAGGAAATTTCATTTCATCAAGGATAATAAATCTGATAATATGTCATAGTTCAATTTATTTGGAGAATAAATAAATTGAAAGCATATAAAGTCAATAGTCTATACACAGTTTTTGAAGTTGTCAGTGAGAACAGAAGTCCGTGAAAGCATAATGCTGCAATCCTCGTAAAAATACTTGCTTCTACAGGTTCAACTTGGAATAAATTAAATCGCCAAGTTGAACTTTCTGGCTAAAAATTATAGGTTCAAATGAAACACCCTGTAATCTCTATAACTGTAAACATTCCTCCTGAACTTGGCCTTCTGCAGCAGAAAGATGTCCGACAAATACAAGACAAATAATACTATAAGATAACATTCCTATAAATACATAATAAAAAATAAGACAACATTTAAACGCAAGAGAACTAGGTGAAACTGGCAATCTCACCATCAAGCTCAATAGCCAAATTTGCTTGAGCATAAGCCAGAGAGTTAAATTTCTGTAAAACACATGCTAGACCAGGTCAGGGTAGTAAGCAAAGCCAAAGAAGCATCAGCAGTTTGAATTACACTTTCATTTAAATTCAACTTCCGTACCAGTCTAGTAGCAATAGTTGCTCAAATTCTTACAGCTTTAGGATAATAGAAAAATGGGCAGCACTAAAAGTGCAAGATTATGACATCAATTTTATGTGGATTCAGATGCCAGATGTTTATCTATTTATTTATTTCAACGGTAAACATAAAGTTAGCCAACACAAAATTGATCTTAGGTTATTCCAAGTGGATACTAACCTTGCAAAGACAACTTAGAAATTGTAGGTCAGGTTAGTCTGTATCTTACTTAGCAGACCAAATGAAGTTTTATCCATAGATAGACAAGACAAACTAGCTGATTCAAGCTTTGTAAGCAATTGTAGCATGCAAAATATGGTTACGAATTTGCAGTTAAGTGGGCAGAACAAGATACTGATCATATCCTCATTTTGTTCTCTGTTAGAACAGAAGGAGACTTAGAACAAGCCATGAAAGATCAAACCAATTGGTGAACAAGCTAGCATACAATCAAGCTCATAATTTGAAACATCAAGGGTAAAAAAGAGTTCAGAATGTGCTGATTCACAATAGAGTATAGTTGATGCTCGGATGTGCACAAGCCAATTAAATCTTCCAGCCAGAAGCTACTGCTGAATGGACAAATGCACTAGAAAGCCTTTGATGTTTATGCAGGTATTGACAGATTGAATTGCTTATGGACAAGAAGACCCAGTCAAAAAATTGGGCATCTGATCATTGGAATTATAGGGAATCTAATTAACAATGGATTATAATGAGGAAGATTGATACTAGTATCTGACCTATTCAGAGAAAGAAAGTGTATTGGCAAAATTATTAGATTAGCAAATGGAAGCATAACCAACACAAGATATAGGAGACCGATCACAAAATTACAAGGTTGATAAAACAGTACATACCCTTAGAACATAGCTGATCTGAAAAGAAACAAACTTGTGTCTGAGCTGTTTGACCTGCTCATATAGGTTAGCCAAGTTCCAGTGTTTGACCTTGCATGAACCATGAATCTGTTCCATACTTTTCCATGTGAGAATTGAAAAATGAGATGCCAAAACACACCCAGGACTATGCATGATAAATGGAAGACAAACAACCAGGTAAATAAATGCAATATGAACTGGACAGCTGAACCACGGACCCTAAACTTTTTATAACCTACGAGTCTTGAGATTGATGTGAAAAGTTTTTTTTTCCTAAGCTTGCAAGTCCAAGCCAAAAAAAAGAAAAAAAGACATGCATGCAGCATTTTTGTACATTAGTAACCATAAAATCACAAGTAAAATTTCAATGAGAAAAAAATACTAAACTGTAAAGAGATGCTATTCAAACTAAATCAGAAAATAATAAAATAAATAAATAGAAATAATATATATAGTAAATTAAAAAATATAAGAAGATTGGGAACAAGGGGCAGGAGATGAAGAATTAAAAGGCAAACCAACCTGAGAACAGATAAGTTTGGAGTCACCTCGGACATGAATTTTTGTATAACCCTTTTTAAGAGCATATTTCAAACCTAAAATCACAGCTTTATATTCGGCCACATTAAATGTTGCTGTGCTCAATCCTGCTCGCAATCTGCAGATCTATATGAAGTGGAACTTTAGAAAAATAGAGATAGTAACAGAAGATAGGATGCCACAGAAAAATACAAAATGCATACCACTTCTCCATCAGTATTCCGCACTAAAACTCCTGCCCCAGCGGGTCCAGGATTACCTCTTGAAGCACCACCAAAATCCAAAATACAGGATTGCTGCAAATAAAAGATCACATTTATTATTGTTCTCTGAATTCACGTAATCCTTTTATATGTATAATTAAAAAGCATTTAGCAACTAATCTTGACAAGATTTACTCAAGAATGCCTTTTAACTAATTATAATATCAACTAAAAAAAGATGATAAGCTAGAAAGACACATACTTGCATCCATCAGGCTGCAATATGCATCTACTTACATGATCATAAGACATTGCTTGAGCCTTGCTTTGACTATCCAACTTGACATGCTTTCTCAAGGGATCGACCAAACTAGACGTGGATCCATCCGTTTCCTGTAATGTAACAGACAAGCATCTAAACAAAGTACAATAAATACAACAATTACTAAAGCTGCTTCCGCCTGCCTGTGGAATCTTCTAAAACAACTTATCAAAGGTAAGCCATATTATAAACCCACAAAAAAATATCTTAATCTCATCTTATGAACTATGAAAGTTCGACCTTCCTTAAAAGGCATTAGACACTCGAGAAAGTTTTCAGAGAGAGACGATGAGGAGAAAAAGATGCACAAAGTTCTTTCCTGTGGAAAAAGGATAAAATAAGGTGATATCATATTCCATATAACTGCATCTTCACTCTAAATCCTATTTTATATAATCTAAAATTCAAAGAAAGATGACACTCTTAACTTACCAAGGTCTGCAATCCCACCAATTCCTGTGATCTCTTTTTTGTTGCATCCAGTGCACACTTTTCTCCATTGGAAGAAGTGGGTTGCTGCAATAATATAGCGAGTGAAACTGCCATTATACAGTTTAACTATCTGAAATTTCTTCAAGCAGCATGGACAAGCAAAAAAGCATGAAAGATTTCAATGAAAAATTGTTTAACTTGGCTAAACATAGAAACTAATTGACCATTCACACCAATTTGACAATTTCAGTTAATTGCCTTCTATTCCTCACATTGTTGATGAATTTGACATGCAACAAGCCTTTAATAAAATTCAGATATTTAACAATCCAACTTGTCTATTACCAAATTGAGTAATTAATGTTGCAGTCAAGATAATGGTTTCCAGATATAATATTGAACAAACATGAGATAATTGACGGTATTTTGCCTATATATTTATTGATCTGGGGTCCTATCATTGTAATTGCTCATAAACTGGTCATTAGCCGGGATTGTCAGTACTTTATCTCGTAATCTGAGCCATTAGACTGTAACAAAGGACTCCTTTAAACAATCTAAAGGTTTTTGTGCTTTAATTTAATTAATTCTAGAATTAATTAAGATTTTTTGTACAAACAGATAATTAACTGAGAAAAATTATTCCAACCATTTTATTCACAGAGAAAAATAATCCAACCATTATATTCACATTTGGGATAATGTGCCACTCACCTGAAAAGGACAAGGAACAAGTGTTCCAAAAAGATCCTCTTTCAAATCCGCAGCTCGAATAGTGTACAAAGCATTCTGCAGCCCACGTGAAGTGAGATACTCTTCAGCATCCTTATGTAAAGAGTACTCTTTATAAACACTGACAGAAGGATTGCATATCTACCAAAACAGAAAGTTGAAACATTCTTTCAAATCCAACCAAATTCACACTTTCATTCAACAAAGAAACTGTTGTTATCATGTCCTACAGTTCTGTAACATTACTTTTAAATTAAAATACAGGAGAACAACAAGTAACACTGACAACAGAATTGTTCAGAATGGATATTATACTGGCATTTACCTTTTCATTGGCACTGATCAATAAATAAAGATTTACAGACCATAGCATCCTAAGTGTTCTTAGTTGGATGAATGGCAAGGGAACATAATCCAAAACCAACTTGAAACTACAAAAGGAAAATCAGAATAAATTTTATCCATAGCATCCTAAGTTGTTTGGAGGAAATGTATTCCATAAAGTTTCATGGATTCGCTTCCAAATCCTCACTTAATATGTTTCCAAACTCAAAAAATTCTAAATCTTTAATTCCATGGAATTTACCATACTAGAGTCAAATTCTATCATGGAATTTACTATACTAGAGTCAAATTATATCAAAATTGATTCAATTTGCAAATGACTTCAAAAAACTTGGACTTTTAAAATTATTAAAAATGCTTTCATTATTTAAAATTAACGCTATCTATTAAAATATATAAGATACCACGAACATGAGATTTACCAATGAATTAATTTTGTTATGAAATCCATTTGCAAATAAAATGATTCATGTTTATTGGTTCAAAACACAATGTTGAAGTCATTACCACTGAAGAGGTACTGAAGGCATAATGCTATGACCTTGAAGATTGAAAATGAAAATAGGAAAGGCATTATTTTTATATCTACCTATTTCCAAAAACAGGAAAAAAAAATTACAGGGGTTCTGCAGAAATGAGTGGATCATATTACAGTTTCGTCCTACAAGCATTAAACATGTTTTGAACGTGAATGGTAAAAACATGCATGGGGTAAAGGATCGAAACCTAAGAGTGAGGCAGTAAGAGTTGCAATAAAACCCTTAAGGAGCAATATTACTAACAAAATGAAGCATCAAGATTACAACAAATATATCATATCATACTTGGGAAAAAGTTATCCAGACAATAATAAAAATACACTCCAATTACTGGCTACAGATCATCGAACATCCCTAAAATAAAATTTCTGAAGTCACAAAACTAAACAAGAATTAATGTAAATTAATTCAACAAAACAACCATGAAAAATTAAAAATAAAAAAAAAAATACCGATGATCCAACTTGAGCCTGACAATCAGTGAAACTCTTATAAACACCAATAACTTCGCCTTTCCGTACAATAAAGAAAGCATCCTTCTCTTGCTCCATAACTGCTGGCTTAGGATCCAATTTCTTCTCTTGCTCCATTAGTGATGGCTTTGGATCCAATTTCTTCTTACGCGAAGCTTTTACAGTAGTTTTTTTTGACGAGTAACCCTGAACACGAAACTTAGGTAACAGAAATTCCAAATTGACTATTTTAAGACCAGTTTGGTCAAGGTTCATAGAACATGGATGCAAAGCACTCCTAGTAACGAAATGGCCTGCCCTTCCAAATATAGCCGCAGTATACGAAGAAACACGCCATAAGCAGTTCATTACAATCTAGTCTTCACCAGATTTCTGGAAAATAAAGAATTAACATTACAATTGCCTGACATAACTTTTTTCCTGTATTTTCTTAGCAACCAAACAGAGCGTCAAATCACACTAACATCATTTAACCATAAAGTAGAAAAGAAAATTCAAAAACCTCATCCTGACGAAAGCTTAAAATACGAAACGAACATTACCGACAGAAAATTTGAATGAGAAGAGACTCTCTCCTCTTATCTTCTATCTGCAATGCTCGCCGGAAAGAGAATCGGAGGGAAAAATTGTCACTGATACCGAGCTGTGGGTTTTGAGGGTTTCGGCTGATTATTAGAGGAATATGCTTCACAAGGCCCGTATAGTATACTATCTGGGCCTGCAAAGGCCCACTCGGCGTTTATTTCTAATTTAAATATGATAAATGTCGATTAAGAATCATATTTCAAAAGAAAGTCAATTAATGAACATGGCCTTTATCGTTATTATTATTATTATTATTATCATATATATTATTGAATCTTAACATTTTTTAAATATTACACCCTAAAGTGCAAGGAGCATAAAGGACCAATATAAAAATATGAACTTTTTCCAAAAACTAGTTACGAAACATTAGCAAAAATCAGTCTTATAACTTTATAGTATAAAACTACCTCAAAAATTTAAAATATATATGTATATATATATGAACTTTCTACTTCAATGTCAGTCGAGATGCATATTTTGCATTTCATTTTTCAGGTGTCCTGTATGTTTGAATTGTAAATATATATTATCAATTAGCACTCTTCCCTTGAAAATGGAGGAGATTGTAATCCATATTTGGTAAACACATTATTTAGCACAACCATCTCTTTGATCTTTAGCCTGGATCAAGATTGAAAATGATTCAATTTAAGTTCAAAAAAGGATAAACAACAAAAACCAATCATAGCTAGACTGCTTAATGCAGGAACTCGCCTCTTTGCATATTCAGAGATTTCCATCTTGGGAACCTTCTCTCCTCTCCTCTTTGCAATGATTTTTTCCTTGGTACCCAAGTTCTTATCTTGTTTCTTGGAGGAGAATGAACCTGTTGTAGGTTCTACCGTTTGCTCCATGGTATCATCACTATTCAGCTCTGAAATGTTGAAAGACTCCATCTTGTCTGTTGTATCATTTAATTTTGTTGTTACAAGTTCAACATATGTGTCACTAGGTAAATCAAAGGAATTTTCTTCGAAGGATTGATCATACGTGTTAAAATAAGCATTTACATCTTCTTCGAGAACGGTAACATTTATGTTTAAACTAGGGTAGAAGCTTCTTACTGATTCATTATCAGAAGAATTGGAAGTGTTAATTTGTTATCATATATTTTATCCATTTCTGAGTGCTACCAAATGTACAGTTTGTCTAGAAAATTGTTGTACAAACCTGCCACAAATAAATTTGTTTCACATATATGTATTTTTTGTAGTTTTAAGAGGTTGAAGAGTCTCATTGCCTTTATTTGCAACATCTGTTAAATGTTAAAGGATAATAACTATGACTTAAAGTTAAAATACTAATGATATACATTTTAATTTTTAACCTATTAATTATAATTTAAGACCCATTTAAAAGAATAGGCCCATTAATAGAGTCAGACCCATGAATTGAAACTCAGTAAGACTTCAATTCAAATGGATTACCTAGGAGAATATTGAAAAGGAAGACACAAACAAAAGGAAAAAAATATTGAGCACTTGGGACGTGGCCATGTTAGTATACCATACTCTATAATTAAGCATGTAATCATTGCTCATTTACCCACTCTATTACTTGATTTGGCACAAAGAAGCTGAAATCAGAGATCACAATTCCCAGCTTGACGCAAGACGTGGTCAAATACTCCACCCCCATCTCCATTCGATTACTTGAGATTTAAGTATAAATAAAACTAGCATAGTTCAATTTAGCTCTCTGTACACTTTCATATACACATAAATTCTGACTAAATCATAGCTTTTAAACTCTATTCTCTGAGTTGATAGGATTCCCTATACACTCAAACCCATATTGATAGTTCGAGTAACCTGAATATCAAACCTCTGTTAGTACAGATTGATAGTTCAAAGTCTACATACAAGTGTTATCAAGTTACATTTGTTGTATCAAAACTCCTGACTTAAATCAATTGATGGTTTTTTAGCCTACGCATTGATTAGACTAGGATCATTTGCATAGGAATTTTATGCCATTAAATTATAACAGAGACTCATTATTAAAAAAATCAAAAAATTATTATATTGAATTTGGTTAATTAAATCCCAGATTACCATTTTTTAGTGTAAACAACTTTTAAATTATTTATCATTAAATTTATATTGAAATGGTGCTATTATATTTATTTAAACTAAAGTCAATTATTACAACTTCTAACCTAATTACTTATTCAAATAAATACTTGGGCCTATTTAATTTATAAGTAATAATTCGTCGTTAGTATTTTATTATTAATGTTTAACTCATTAATCATAATGTTAAATCACTTAAAACAAAATTTAATTAAGAATACAATCATCACCAAACACTATATAAATCATATGAGACTCCAAATGGCAAAATTTAACTCTCAAACAGCTCTTGTGTTTGCTTCTTGGAACTACTCATTAGGAAGCAAGTACAACCCAAAGTCGAAAGCTAAAACATTTGTTCCTGTTGTTGTTTTGGCTCGTGGCCAGTTGTTTGTTAGGGAGAAAAGGTTTTGCAGGCTTTACTTTAATCACTGTAGTTTGGTTCCAACCCACAAGGGGTTCAAATGGGGCCAATGACACAGCTAATTCAATGCAGCAAATTTTGGCGTTTAGGGTACAGCAATAGCTAACATTCTTGTGGAAGGCAAATGGCAATTGGCAATGCCGTATGAAAATTGAACATCCTAACGTTTAGGAGAAGCGGATCACTCAAATGTACTAAGTACTATAATACTACTACTGCTAACCTTTAATAAGTCCTTGCATCAGATCCTCTGCCACACTCCTTGTTGAATTGGGGAAAAAGGAAAATTAAGCCGTCTCGTGAGGTTAGGACCCTACTGACATAACTCAACACTCACGTCTTTGTCATGGCTAGCTGTTGAACGGAGGGAAAGGGAGGAGAATGAATGAAAAAATCCCAACCAATCATATTTGGAATTTTATTTTATGAAGAGGCCGGAAAAGAGAGAAAAATTTAAATATTTTCCTTCATTTTATTTCACAGCATTGAAATTTATTACGTTCCTCCTCCCATCAATTAAAAATACTCTTTCCCTTCTTATCTTATATCCATGTTTAATAGTATATCTTATAGTTTTATTAGCTAAATCAGCTATGATTTAAATTTGATTCAATTTCAATTCCTACCAATAGTAGATCAGAAGGGTGGCTGTGTCGGTTCCGAATCTAAACTAAAAAATGGAGTTTGAGTGGAGTTGGATATAATATGGTCTTTAACGTTTTTGTATATTCGGATTTGAATTTAGATGAATCTTATAAAAAAAATAAAATAAAAATTCAGCTAAATTAATACTATCTTCATTCTTTTATATAGGTTATTTTAGAGAGATAGATTTTTTTTTTTTTTTATAAGTCGTTCTTAGATTTCAAAATTATATTTATTATTTTTTTTTAATTTTAACCCTAATTAAGAATCAAAATTATACTTTCAATCTTGTTAATATTAATAATGATGAAAGAAATAAATAGAGCTGTATTAGTCATTTTATATTAAAATTAATGTATAATAATTAATTTCTTAATTTTTATGCTTTCTCCCAAAATGATTTATATAAAAGAATGGATGGAGTATTTTTTTAGTCCTAAATTAATAATCCATTTTACTTTTATACATGGATTAAAAAAAATTTCTAAAATATTTTTACTCCTTAATAATAATACATTAATTTTAAACCCTTCATTCAACATACATACATTAATTACATAATTAATTACTACAATCAATAAAGATAATTAATATATAGATTTATTTATAATAAAATTAATATTTAAAATGAAAAATTGACTAAATTTTAGAACGAATAAAAAAAGAAAAAAAAAATTATCAATTTAAGACGAGAAGAGTAAAATATAACAAAATAAAATTTGAATTTAAAATTATGCCAGACTCTTTCAAAACTCGAAATTGAAATCCAAGTTTGAGTTCAAGTTCATCTTTTTCTTTAATAGAATATGGTAAAGTTGAAGACCTGGCTGCACCAGTAATATACATAATTTTAAATAATAATGTTGTAACTTCAGATTTCAATTAAAGTTTAATTGGTAACCATTTATGATTTTTGACATATGAAATTATATCTGCATTGTATTTCAGATTGTATATAACATAATAAATTTTATTTTTAAAATATTATATATTAGATATTAAGAAAGATAGAATTTAAACTTTTTGTACTATAACAAAAATAATTAGGATATTTCCATTTATAATTGACACAGAAGTAGGATGAACATGGTATAATTTTTTAATTGAATTGAAATTTTGGAGATTTGAATATAGAAAAATGGATTTCACAACTTATTTAAATAAAATATTTGTTTCAAATTGGTTCGATAATTAAATATAATATAATTTAAAAATTCAGATATTCAGTTTTAATTTAAATATGATTTAGTTCGGTTAAAAAATTTGGAAAATCAAATATAAATTTATAATATATACTGTATATTATAAATTTATAATTATAAAAATATAAATATATGTATATCTAATAGTATATATATTATATATTATAAATTTATAATTATATATATATATATATATATATATATATATATATATATATATATATATATATATATATATTTCAAAAAAAATATAATATATATAATATATTATAAATTTATAATTATATAAAAATTAATTAATCGATAAAATTTCAAAAAATTAATTTCAATAAATGTATAACAGTATAATTCAGTTTGAAGTTTTTTCGAGTTATTTTTTTTTTTATTTTTTTTTTTCAGAAATTTGAATCGGTTGGAGATCCTTGCATTTCATATCGACCCCAACTAGTAAGTGGGAAGTGGATACAAGGAAACAATATATAAGGAGCACATGCAATTGGTGCCCACGTTCCTTGTAAAACCCAAAACTTCCATGGATCATTTCCAGCATCCAAGGTGTCATGATAACAGCTTTAGCCACCAAAAATTAACCTAACAATTCTCACAATATTAGGGAATCAACTCTACATCCTAAAATTTTCTCCCATACATCCCATTTATTATAAATAAAAATTTCATAAAAATTATTTTTAAATTTTATGTTTTTATATTTGAAATATAAAACTAAAAAGTGTTCACTTCAATTTTATAAAATTAAATATAATTAATATATACTTAATTAAAATATATTAAGTTTTCAAAATAAATTCTACAAAACTAATAAATAAATATTATGAAAAATATTTATATTATCTAATAATTTCCTTCTCATTTTTTTTTCACTTTTCTCTCATTAATTTGATTTATGTGTTATCCATTTTTTTTTTGTTGACATTTGATTATTATATTTTGAAAATTGAATATTAAATTATAAATATAAAGTATATTTATTTCTGTTATTTTTCTAATAAATTTATTAATTATATATTTTAAATTATGTTTTTATAAATATGAAAATTTATTTTTGAAAAGGGTTACATAAAAAAAAATTATAATATCCTCATCCTCCTCCTATAGTACACCTTAATTTGCAGGACAAGCCTTATGTACATTTGATTGAACAAAGAAGAAAGTAGGGGGTGAAAGCAACATCATCCCTGGAATTGGTACTTACATCTCTTATTTTCTGGGTCACGCATGATTTCACTACTAACATATATAAATATATCACAACTGACTGCCCCCACAAAAACAAGCCACCTACTAACCAATGTATAGATGTTGAGACCCAAAATCTCTTCTTAACCTGACAACAGCTTCCAGACCAATTCAATATATATCACCCATTCCTAATATGATTGATTTAAATAAAATGCTAGGCTGTTTTTATACCCCACAAAATGTCCAGTTCCCTTGTGACTACACCAATTGCTAGTTGAATTTCTTGGACTTGGAGACATTTTTCCTTGGATGTTGGCATTAGGTAACTATATCCTTCCACAAGGGCCTATATGAATTCTATACTCTTTCTTCTCATTTGATTGACACTATCCTAATAAAATGGTCTACAATTAGCATTTGGGCTTTATTATATTGTTTTTTAGAATTATATTGTTTTATAGAACTTTTAGACTCCCAAATTTAGAATTTCTTACTGTCAAACAATTCCTATAGAATTTAACAAGTAGTAGACATTTCGCATATACTATTTATATTAATAATCATTATTATATATATCTTATTAACAATTTAATTTTCTAATAATTTTTTATTCAATGATATAAAAATTACTGTTAAGATAAGAAATTGTACATTTGAATTTTAATTAAATTCAAATTAAAAGTGGTTTATACCCTATAAAAACTATTTACATGACAATATACTTCTTTTTTTTTATTTTAGAAATAATCTTATTTATATTCTACGTGTATATTTTATCTTTTATTTCATACACTGAAGTTAATAAATTAATAATAAAATATTGTAATTAAAATAACTCTTATATTTATTTTTTATAGAGTAATAATATATTAATATTTTTTTATTATATTAAATTAGTCTAGATGGCTGGCAAATGTTGGCAATCTACAGATTTTCCAAAATAAAGAATATTGGACTTTTCATTATTTCCTTTTTAATTGCTTGTATTGTACACATTAAATTACTTTCTCTTATTAGGATACCAAAGTTGTTGAGATTTCATTTCATATGCCAGCTAGACTGGATATAATAATAATAAGAAGAAGAAGAAGAGGAGGTTAAATATATATAATTAATATTTAATTATCCTAATTAAACATTGAGAAAGAGTTTCTTAGCATGGACAAACCGGTTTGTCAGTTATGTACATGGCATAAGCCTAAATTCAGAGACTTTGATTTTGTTGAAAATTTTAGGCATGTAGTTGGCCAATCAACTCATGTATGTTAATGTCAATGAAGTTGACGATTTTAAGGCTCAAAAAATAAATAAAAGAAAAATAAGAAAAGATTTGAGATTGATGAAGACATATATAATAAACAGGTTTTTCTTTTTTTTTCTTTTTTTTTTAATAATAACACAAACTATTTTATATTATATAATGTATTTTTGGATTTATTTTTCGATATAACCATTGGAACTTGAAATATATAGTGATGATGGAACATAATTTATGTTCTCATTCTAATCATATCATTGCATGTGCTACAAGAGACAGTCAACAAGAGAAGTTATTAATTAATTAATCATATTCATTATCTTTCACTCTTAATTAATTGGATAATGTTGCATATTAATTTGAATTATAACTGCAATGCAATTATATATATTTGATGTAATATATTAATTTCGATTCTTTTATTTGATAAAAAAAAATTAATTCATAGTTTAAAAAATTTCCGATTGAAAGGATGAATTTTAAATTTCTAATTAAATTATTGATCATGTTAGTAGCCATTGAATTATTCAAATAAAAACGCACATTAGGTAGAATCCACTCGAAAGGATATATATATATATATTGATCAAGTCAATTTCAAGTACCAAATTCTGAAGCATGCTAAAGAAGAACCTAATATGTGGAATTTTATGAAAAGTTATCTTTTGAGTTCATCAAAAGATAGAATTTTTAGCTTTCAATTCAAAGCTAATTTTTAAATATAAATTCTAAAAATTAGCGATTGAAAATATAAATGCAGCTTTTAATATTTTGTAGTTTGAACACTTCATTTTAGCATTGAAAATTTGAACTATTGAGTTGGAAGCTAAACACTCAACCAAAAGTATATTTACTCAATCCACCTAAATCTGATTAAATACATTGATTCACCTTAAATTTACATTTTAAATAGGTTGAATTTGAAAATTATGGTTATACAATAAAAACTTTATAAATTAATATTGTTGAAATTTATAAATTTTATTAATTAATAAAATAATAATAATTTTATTAATTTAAATAAAATATTTATAATTTAATAAATATATATTTAATCAACTAAAAACTCATTATTTTTATCAATTTTGTAATCTATTCAATATAAGTTAAATGAATTGAACAAAAATATGTGTTTAATTAAATATAAATTAATAGAAATTGATAAAAAAATATGTGATCAATTGAATATGAACTAATTGAAATGAAATAAAGAAATATGTAATCAATTAAATATGAACTAAATGGATTAAAAAAAAGAAAGTGATAAATTGAATATAATTTAAATGAAGTGAATAAAAAATAAGTGAGTATAATTATTTAAATTTTAAATAATCATATTTTAATTAAAATACATATTATAATCTATTATTATGTATAATATTAGCAAATTATTACTTAGATTTTAAATAATTTTTAGAATTATATTTTAATTAAAGTATACATCATAATTTTTTATCATATATAATATTGACAAATTATTAATTTATAATTTGAATATGACCGTATAATTATGTAATAATTTTTAAAAAAATATTATCTTATAAATTTATCGAAATTATTAATTTAACCCATTAATTAAAATGAGTACCGTAAAAAATTATTATATAATAGAGATTATTAATTTATCGAATATTAATTTACATATATTTTACAGTATAAGTTTTATCTTCATATAGTCTATTTAATTAATAAAGATATTTTTAATATAAACATTATTTTTTTATCAGCCAAAAATAGAAAAATTTATTTTGAGTATAATATAACAATTATATTAAAAAAAATTAGAATTTTAATAAAAAAATTATTATAATAAAAAAATGTAATATAGTTTATTATTTTAGGCTAGACTTGAAGAAAATCTGAAAATTGATTGGTCATACATAATTGAAAATAGAATGGGAAAAAACAATTTTGGACTCAACTTGATTTTGTTAGTCCGATCTAATAATATAAGGGTAGTTGTTCCATTAATTAGAAAAAGAAAATAAAGAAGTCAGTATGGTTTATCATATGTTGATGGATATACTTTCACTAAAACCATGATTATTTGCATTACATGTCACTAAAAACTATTTAAATAAAAAAAAAACATATATAAAAAAGTCTCAATATGCTTCACCGACAAAAGCCGCAAAAGGTGATATTGGGTCCTATATGTATATATATCCTAAGGTCCTTAATGGAGCTATATTTCATAATCGATTTGAGTCATTTCACTTTGTCCGGTGAAACAGGAAAAAAGAAAGGAGGGAAAAAATAAAACCAAATTAATAGAGAAAATAAAAATTATATAAATAGACTTTTGTCTTTGAGTGGCAAATAATAAAAGGCTTAAATAGATTAAAAAAAGGAAAAAAGGGTGCTGAAAATGATGTTTCCACTTCGTGTTTTTAATTAAGTAATTAATTATTAAAGATCTTGCTAGGATGGCTTCTCTCTCAGGCTAGTGTGATCTTGTCCAAGGTTAAAAAAATAAAAAATAAATAATAATAATAATAATAATAATTAATGTTTTAAAATCCAACTAAAACATATTCTCATTTTGAATTCTCATTTAAAATAAAAATATATGTCTCGTCATCTCACTCCATTTCGAATTGTAACGAAACGAATTAAAGAGATAAGTTTAGTATACTCATTTATATATTTTTTATTTTTTAAATATATATATATATTTAATATTTTTTTATATATAATTTATAATTATTATTTATGTGAAATATAAATTATATTATATAGATATTTAAAAATATATATATATTTTTATTTCACATAAATATATTTTTAAATATCTATATAATATAATTTATATTTCACATAAATAATAATTATAAATTATATATAAAAAAATATTAAAAAAATAAAAATATATAAATCGAATCTAACTTGAATTCGTCATGGATATAAAATAAAAAATATGTCCCACTCCATTTACTACACGGGTTAAACATTTTCCGTCCATTTAAATTTAACCGAATCGAATATCCAAGTATCGAATAAAAATTATCATCCCTACTCATCCCTAAGACGGGCAGCTCTCTCTCCCTACATAAGTTATATTAATTAAATTAAATTTTAATTCTATTTGGGGTCTCGTGTATATATATATATATATATATATATATATATATGTGGCAGTTTTTAAGTCAGTTTTAATAGAGATTGAGGTATACAGTGGTCTAAATCAAATAAAAAATAAAATTTTATTAATTTATAAAAAAAAATTTACCTCCTTCATTCAAATTCAAAATTTTACATATAAAATTTTTTCAACTCACAGAAATTTAACTTGTTACATAGAATTTTTTTTTTATCCATTAAAGATTAATTTTCTAGTTTCGATGTCTAAGTATTAGCTACATTTAAAAAAAATGCTTAGTTATTCAAATAATCAAAGAAATACCAAAGAGTTAATTAATTATTATAAGGTCAAACAGCTAGAAAATAAAATAAGTTATATATATATAACGACCATTAAAGGAAAATAAATAAAATAAAATAAAATAGTAAAATACATATACCCGTCTTCAAAAGATGTACACATTGTGTGCGCTTGTTCCCCTAACTAGTATAGAATTTACATAAAATAGAAGGAACATAAATAACAAAAAATATTGAATTTTGTCAAATATATATTATATTATATATACAGAAATGTTGAATTAAGAAGTTTGACCATGCCCTAATCACAAGATAAAATTTTATAAATGCATGTATATATAGCAGATCTCATCAAATTATTATTCTTAACTTAATTAAATTAGTTTTAAGTTATTTTAGATTCAGGCAATATTGCTGATGTATGCTAAGTTCCTAACTAATTAGTAAGTCATTTTCTTCCAATTAATTTTTGTTTGCATCTATCATAATCACATAATAATTAATCAAACACCAAAATTAATTACTTAAGCCCAAGATTGGTTATATATATATATATAACATTCTCATCCATGATAGATGCAATTGAATAGGAATGGGATATCTTTCTTGGTAATGATTATGGAAGCTTTAGGAGAGCTATTATCTTTTAAAATATTGTGAAAAAAAAAATATATGTATCGATTTTTTTAACGATTATTTTAAAAATATTTATTAAAAGTAATTATTTTAAATAAAATATAATTATAAAATGGTTATATTAAAAAAAATATAAATAAATTAATATAAAAAATATGCGAAAAAAAGGAGATATATATATATATATATAGCAAAAGCATATGTTAAAGATTTAATGTCCATGCTTTCAGTATATGTTGAAAGTCAAGGAATGGAGTTCTTATAATGTGTGTTTTTCAAATAGATGTGAAACCAACTCAGCAAAGTAGGCAAAGCAACTGCCTTATTTATGGGTTGAGGAGCTGATATTTAGAAATATATTAATTTCTGCTATATTAGTTTTTTAGAGTATAAAAAAATTTGTAAAAATCACAATATTATAATATTTATTATAATAAATTTAATGACATATTTTTTGTATGAAATAAAAAGTTAAATAAATTTAAAAAATATAATATAAATATGTTAAATTTAAATTATTAAAAAAATCAATACAGTAAAGATAATGTGCGACATCGACTTCTCAATCCCGTATTTATATATATATATATATATATATATATATATCCTCTAATTATATAAATGTGGGATATGTGCCCTTTGCCATCCTCTCTTTGCCATTGCCCTATTAAATTGCTTTGCCGCCAAGACCTTTTTTCTTTTTAACGTACAAATCATTAAATACTTGTATTGTATCTACTGACCCCTTGATCATGAAAAATGATAAAATTGCATATAAAATTAATTAAAAAAAATCAGAGATTATTTTTCAAAGTAAAGTTAACTATTTTAGCAGCTTGCATTCATTTTGTACCATGAACTACTTATCTTGATATTAATTATTAATCAACTAGATAGTTTCTTAATGTACATACATATAATTAATTAAATTCGCATTATAAATTTCATATGTACTTTGTAAACTTTGATTCTAGCTTAATTCATTTATTTTCTTTACTGAATTGGTAATTAATATTCTCATATAATTACCCTAAAAATTATTTTAATATATTACTTAACTAAAGTTCATTATTAATTTAATTTAACCGCTTAGCTTTCATAAAATTAATTGAAAAAAACCAATTCATTTGTTTTTCTTTTCATAGAAAAGGGAAGTACAACTCAGTTTTTGCAATTTCTACTAAAAATATCCTATCCTACGTTAGGTTTAATATCAACCAACATCTATACATTGGAAGACAGTAATAATGAAAGCGTCCACACCCATTGTGCCCTTGTTTAAGGTACAGTTTTTAGGTATTGGCTTTGTTGAAAGATGCCTCTTTTAGTTATAGTTGGTAAGGTTGGGAGGGTACAGTTAATGGGGCTTCACTTTAGGGTTCTACTGCTAATTGTAAGGGACAGGGCGACAGAAACAAATCCTTAATTGGGTTTATCAATTGCCTTTTGATGACAGTATTAATAATGGAAAGGGAAGGTTAAATTAATTTCTTTAATTAACAAACTCTTAATACTATGAAGTTAGAAATTAATGATCCATGTGAAAAGGTAATTTAATTATTTGAATGTTAATTAATTGGACCATATATATATAAATAATTAAATTTATCATTTCAAGAGATTATGTGCAACTTTTTGTGAGTTCAAAATGTAAAATCATGTCTATAGCCTATAGGAGATGAGAGAAAGAGGAGAGAATGGGTTACCTTACATCATTTCACAATTACAAATGCTTTTTCTTCAACAGTTCAATTTGTTAAATCATGTCCATCCTATACCAAAAGTTAATAACTTCTGGTTATGGGCAACTTTCATTATTTCACAAAAATTAGAGACTACTTTACAATGCCAAGTACTTCCCCTTTTTTTTTTTTTTTAATGATACTTATCATTAATTGTTACTCCACACTCCTTCAATAAAGTTTTGTTTTGTTACTTCTCTTCTTCTCTTTTTTTTTTTTTTTTTTATTCTATTAAGTACGAATTTAAATTTATTGATTTTAGTACATTCCAATTATTTTTTTTTAAGAAAATAAGAATATTTAATTTTTTTATTTTTTTTTTTTGTGTCACAGATATGAGATATTTATACCTTAAATTAATTCACTCCTAATTTTTAATCACACAAATGCATAGGGTTAAAAAAACTTAAACAACCCTTATATTTATGATTTTATTTTTAGAAAGTTTTGCTAAACAAAATACTATAAATATTTGTGAATAATTAAAGTTTACAATAAAGAGAAATTATATTGCTTTAAAGAATTTTAATTACAACGAACTTTACATGTTGAGAATATGAAAATTAGAGAGTTTGAAAATATCGATTTTTTTTTTTATGAGAATAATTATGTGAGTGAGAGTCGTATGTTTGTTAACGCTTTTATTTTTATGGGCTTTTGTAGAATAATTGTTTATAACCGTTTTTTTTTTCATTAACTCATCTTAGGAAACTGCTTTTCAGTAACTCCCCCAACTCTTTTTTATGCCTAAGTTCCAGTAACTGCTCAACTCCACTTTACGCACATGTACTTTTGTTATTGATGCTAGAATTCTCAGAACACTCAGAAATTCTTCTCTGTCATTACTACAACTCTTCTATCAATGATATTCACATGAAAAGTAGCTGTTAAACTTTAATAATTTTATAAGCTTAATTAATTGAGCCTCTAATTAAATTAAAGTTCTAACCATAGTTAAAATATGATGCACACACATAGATACGGATTGGCGCGTAATCCTATACATATCAACTTAAATATTAATATTTAAGGGGTGTTTGAATATACAACTATAAAATTTAATTATCATTTATATTAATATTTCTGGGTGTTTGAATATATAATTATAAAACTCAATTATCATTTAAAAATATATGTATCGGTAATTAAAAAATTATTGAGTGTTATATAAATATCAATTATCGAGTTTTTTTTTTAAATTAGCAAAATCTGATAGCAAGTAGGAGTTACAATCGCTGATTATTTTTTACTTTAATTAAAAAAATAATTAATTAAAAAAAATATATTTTTATTTTTTCTTTAATTAAAATAATAATTAATTTTATTAAAATAATAATTTTTACTTTATATTTTTTTATAAATACAATAAAACTTATAAAAATTAATAATATTGAGATTAGTAAATTCTATTAATTAAAAAATATATTAATTAATCGATAAATTAATAATTTATTAATTTAAAGAGAGTATTTATAATTTAATAAATGATATTTAATCAACTAAAAATTTATTGTGTTTTATTAATTTTATAATCAATTCAATATGAGTTAAATAAATTTAAAAAAAAAAGTGATAAATTAAATATAAATTTAATTAAAATGAAGAAAAAAAAATATTACCAATTGAATATAAATTAAATAATTTTTTTTAAAAAAATTATTGCAATAGATTTTTGACAGATTTTTTTTGAAATAGTCAAGACACAGTAAAAAATATATTCAAGTGAAATTGGAAATGAGAATGCATTCAAAATATCAATAACACTTTATAAATTTTTATTACAATTTTAAAATTCACTCCAAAACTTCTAAATGCAATCAAAAAATTAAAAATGAAATTTAACTAAATTTAAATTTCAATAGACTAATATTTTAATAAAATATCATAATATATTATGTATATAATGTTGACAATTTATTAATAAAAAATTATTAATTCATAATATAAATGAGACTATGTAATTATGTATGAATTTTTTTAAAAAAATTATCTTATTAATTTATTAAAATTATTAATTTAATCTACTGATCCAAATCGAGACTGAAAAAATTATTATATAATAAAAATTATTAATTTATTGAGTTTTAATATATAAAAGTTTTACTATACCCTTCATTAATTTATGTTAATAAATAATTCTCTTGAAAATGATTATTGTTTAATTTTTTATTGTTAATTATATAAATCAATAAAATTTTATTGTTGATAAAATTTTATTTAATAATAAGTATCGTCATCTCCAAAATTTTAACTTTTAAATATCCGATAAAATTTTATTATAAATAAAATTTTATTTATTTTTAATATGCATGTGTTATTTAGTTTAATATTTAATTAATTATTTATTGATAAAAATATGATATAATGAAATATTAAATAAAAAAAATTAATAAATTAATATATCACCTATTTAAAAAAAATAAATTATTATTTTAAATAGATAAAAAATAAAAATATATCTATTTTTTCAGATGTAATAATAATAAAATTGTTGACGTTTCATGAGAGGGATGATGACGTAATGCTGACTCTTCAAATGTACACGTCTTCAATTAGAATATTAGACGGCGATGATCACTAAACTGCAACACTAGCAATAAAAGGGATCGATAGCTTGCTAATTTGTTTGTCAATTGAAATGGAATAAAAGAAAAAAAATGAAATTAATTATTAGATTTAAATAAGACCATAATTTTATATTTAAATTTTTAATAAGCAATGAATTTTACGTGTAGATGTTAATTTGTGAGAGAACCAAAACACATTTTTAAAAATTCTACTATTTTTTATTAAAGTAGGACGACAAAAATTAAAGTAATATTTA
The DNA here is from genome assembly GCA_948193065.1 of Aleurites moluccanus. Taxonomy (NCBI): domain Eukaryota; kingdom Viridiplantae; phylum Streptophyta; class Magnoliopsida; order Malpighiales; family Euphorbiaceae; genus Aleurites; species Aleurites moluccanus. The sequence goes on from CANXYC011605487.1 coordinate 27,612, forward strand.
ATAAAATTTAAAATTAAATATTAAAAATTTAAATGTTAAAAAAATAAATGAATTTAATATATATTTTGTATAATTAATTAATAATATAATTAATTTTTATGTAATATTTTAATATGTTGTCTATATTAATATAATTAACATTACATTGAAAGTGGTAAAAAAAAAATTAAATTAAGTAGATTAGGAAATTCCCACGAAAACATCAACAATAAAGTTTTTTGCTCATAAGGGTTCGAAGCCTAAGTCGACACATGTCTCTGACTCCATATAATAAATTAACTTATTTTCCCCCTAGTAAATGACTTTAAGCTACTGTACATAACGATATTTCTAGAGCTGCTCATCGGTGTAAAAGTTTTATCTTGTACCCAATAGCTCAAAAAAACCACAACGAATTTAATTAACTGTATGACAAACTTTGAATTTTAATTTAAAAATTTAGTGATATTTAAATATTATATTAAATTATCATATTTTTTTATTATATTTTTATAAAATTTTTAATTTTATTACTCTCTTTTAATATGTATTAAACTTTTAATTAACATATAATATAAATACACTTAACGCTATAAATTTGTATTTATATCAAATTCTATTATCACATTATTATAGACGTAATAAAACACAAAATAACATATAAAAATTAAATTTCATAATTTACTTTCATATCATATGAAAAACCTAAAATTTAATCTCAAAATTAAAATTAATAATTAATAAGACTCATATATTATATTAAATCTTAATATTATTTATTATATTTTTATACGTGATTTTTTAAATAAATTAGAATATATGCAATCTCCAAGAAAAAAAAGGAAAATAAAGAAAATAAATTTAATTTGACCAAATCTAATAAAATTCAGTATATTTATACACAATAATAGTAAAGCCAAAACAAGAAATTTACATCATTAAATATGTCATGATCTATTATAAAGGTAGTGATATTTGTAGCTAGCAAGCAAATAGTTATTTCATATGTATATAATTTTATTGCTCCAATAAGAAAAGAAAAAAAGAAAAGAAAAAGAAAAAGAAATAGTTATTGGCGGAAAGTATAAGCTGAATCTCAGTTGTGATGGTGCCATGGAATTCCCCTTCATTGTACTTGGTAATAATTATAGCATAGAAAACAAAATTCACATTATTGGTTTCCATATGCAAGTGCTTGGTGTGTTGCCAATTGCCATACCCACGAGTTTTGCCATCATTTTGGTGCTATCAAATGCCTATTCACTTGTAGGATTTTTTTTTTCATTTTTAATTTTGGCCTAGGCTATAGCTATTCCCTATTGTGGTAGCCCCAAAATTTGACATCCAATATGCATTTATACAAGTGCAAAGCTACTAAATTTATTGATGTTTTGGAAGGTAATTTGATTAAGTGTTTGTGTCATTTGTGGATTAGTGAGCTATAGAAAGACTAATTTGAGGCAAATATGATCATTAGAGCTCCATTTCGAAATTTAATCATAAAAAATATATTAAATTTTTTAAGAATTATTTCAAAATTAAAAAAATTTAATTTTAATTCAAGCTAAAATTAAACATATAGAATTAAATTAAAAATTACCTTAAGAAATAAATTAAATTAACAAGTTTACTTTTTATCTTATTTATTAAAATTTGATATTTAAAATTAATATTCATAAGATAATTATAAATAGGTAGATTGAGTTTGGAAAATGCGTCATTATTTTTATCTTAAAAAAATATAGAATGCATTTTTAAAATTATTTGAAAATAAAATATAGTCTTTATATATAGATGTATAAAATAAATGAAAATATCATAATAAATTTATAAGTAAAAAATTTAAGATTTTAAACTATTACCATTGAACCATTAACTAGCTAGTTATTAATTATAGCTAAAAATAAAATTAATCACTTATTGATTATCCATATATAGTTGTTAACTATGACTATTGAACTAAAAAAGCTCTAATTGTATTTCTATTATATATCTTATGAGATTAAAAGGATTAAAACATAAAATTCTTATGATAATTAAGACTAAAATACTAACCAACATAATAAACAGTGAACAGACTTTAGCAACTACAGTAATAATTATACTTAAATTGGAGTTTAGCTGTAGTTTTGAAGAAAAGGACAGATATAGCTTCCCAATAGAATGCTAAAACTACCAAATTTAGCGGGCAAAGATGCATCCGTTTCCATTGTCTTGTATTTTCGTTTTCAAAACTCTTCTTTACTCCATAAGAAACTCGATAAAAGCTGATCGTAGCAAATAAGCCAAATTTGATTGATACATTTATCATGTGTGGTCTCTGATTTCCATATCCCCTTTCATTGTCTGATCAGTTAAGTCATGGGTTGGAAACACATTCACGTATTGTTTCTTTTGGCATAGTGAATATATAATTCTAATAAATTATTAGGTAGTATAGAGTCATATTTCTTTTACTCACGTTAAAATAAATCCACGTAGATTTCTATAATTCTTTTCTGCAGGACACGGTTTTTCAATAATATTATAAATGCCAGAATAAAATTTAATTACTATAATGTATTATTCTACTAGTCTTCAGTAAAAGAATATATTATTATTGAGCAATAATTATCATATATTTATGGTCTTTAATTCATTATTATATTTAGTTAATTATTATATTTATTTAATTATTCCTTTCATATATATATATATATATATATAAGCTAACACATAAAATGAAAAGTGTGATTTTATTTTGTTAATAAAATTCAAGGAATTAACTCAAATAAATTAAAACTATAAAAATTTAAATTTTAAAAACAACAGTATGAGAAAGTGATATTGATAAGTTCAATTCAATTTTGTTAAATATAGTTCAAAATAATTAGAAACCCAACAGTCAACCCACTCATTCATATTCTTCTTTCTCCTTCAATATGTTTTCAATTTGCAATACTTATTTTGCAAACCTATTCTTCCAAAAGCCAGCTCTAAGACTGCTAATGTCAGCTTCACGAAAGAGAGACAATAAATTCATTAAAAATTCTAGCAAATTCTCTCAATTCTACTAATTCAGGTGAGTTTTTCATCTTTTAATTTTTTTTTAAATAATTGTTTCTCTTCATTCGGTGGTTAAATGTTGAAAGAGACTGAGCAAAATTGCTAATTATTTTTCAGTTGTTAAAATAGAATCATTATTTAACTTTTGAGCTGTTAAAAATGATAGCTTAATTAACCAAATTTATAAAGTTTAATGATTTTAATTAAAATTTAAAAATTAAATTTATATAATAAATTCAAGAATGAATTTAATTCCATAAATAAATTTGATTGCATAACTTCTAATAAATAATAAATTTTTTTTTTTTCATTTTGATTTGAAGTATCATACAGCATATATACTTATATAGGCCCCTAATGATTTCTTTGAGTGAATGACACGTAAATTATTTTACTGATAAAATAATTTTTAAGTGAGTGAATGACATGTGGATTGTTTTATTGATAAATTTTTATTAAAGAAGAATAATTATTTTTTTTTCTTAGTATTTTTGTTAATTGATAAATTTTTAGGTCAACCTAATATATTATATCATTATGTACTGATTCGATAGATTAACATATTAATTATAATACATACTCATGACTAAAGAAATATTATTTACAAAATTGAAAGATTATTTTTTCAATTTTGTCTCATTTAAAGACGATCAAGCAAGTTGATATATACATATATATATATATAATTTTCACCATATGAATAAATTTTTTATCATAATTCATTATGCTAAATAGAGAAAACTTAGCTTGCATAGTATTTATTAGATTAATATAATTATTTAAACTAAAAACTAATAGAGTATTGTATAGTTAAAAGTCACTGATCATATCTCCACGAAAATAATTTTTTTTTATTATAGTAGTGGGTATATAATTTACACGATGACATTATTTGATTAGACTGTGAACGCTATTTTTCTAATTTTTCAAAAGAGACAAATCAATTGAGCTAATGAACTTATTGATTGTATCTTACATCAAAATTGCCATTAGAACAGTTAATGAGATGTTGCATACTTTCTTAAAGATGGAAAAAATTGTGGACATATATCATTGGTCCTAATTTAGCTTTTGACAGGCATTAGAAATAATTTTTTTAATAGTATAATAATTTTTTTATTAAGTAGACTCTTATTTAATTATTTGATGGTTTATTGTTAGGTAAAAAATGACATCAAATGAAGCTCTTACTCCTACTCCTACTCAAGACTTGTTGATTGGCAGTTCTCAACCATCCACACTTGAAGATGATTCTTCAATTCCAGTTGACTCAAGTAAAACACATGGCAAAAATCAAAATAAAAGTGAAGAAGTATTGACTTTGGGCACTAAACGAGGTTTAAAATCAATTGTATGGAACCATTTCAAGAGATAAAAGATAGATGACAAATAGAAGGTTGTATGCAACTATTGTCAAAAAAAACTTGGAGGAGATACAAAGAATGACACTAAGCATTTACATGATCATTTTGCAATATGTCCATAGAGAAAAATAAAGGACATAAATCAAACATATTTGAGATCTAAGAAAGATGTCGATGGAAAAAATTTTCTTGGACCTTACATTTTTTATCAAAAAATTGCAAGAAAAGAATTGGCTACAATGATCATCTTGCATGAGTATCCTTTGAGTATGGTTGAGCACTATGGATTTCGAAGGTTTGTGGATGGTATTCAACCATTATTTCATAAATCAAACATATTTGAGATCTAAGAAAGATGTCGATGAAAAAAAATTTCTTGGACCTTACATTTTTTATCAAAAAATTGCAAGAAAAAAAATTGGCTACAATAATTATCTTGCATGAGTATCCTTTGAGTATGGTTAAGCACTATGGATTTCGAAGGTTTGTGGGTGGTATTCAACCATTATTTCAAGTGGTTTATCGAAATACAGCAAAAAGTGACATATTGAAGATTTATGAATATGAAAAATCAAAAACAATGAAGTTGCTTGATAAAAATGAGAGTAGATTTTCCATCACAATAGACATATGGACAACAAGCAATCAAAAAAAAGGATTCATGGTTATTACAGCTCATTATATCGATGAATCTTAGAATCTTAGAATCTACAAAGTCGAATTATAAGGTTACATTCTTTTCATCTTTTATATATAATTTATTTTTCATATGTTACATGCAATTGTTAAATACTTATTTGTTTAGCTCTATATTTATTTCTAGAATTTAATTTATGTCATGCTTTATACAATCAAGTTTATCTACGTGCCATGCCCACATACATCTGAAGTGATTTGTGATGTTCTTGTTGATTGTTTGATGGATTGGAATGTTGATCACAAGTTATCTACTTTGACAGTTGATAATTAAAATATTTATATTTTAATTATGTTTGATTGATGTTTTGTGTGTTTGAATTTATTAATATTTTCTAAATAATTTTTTTCATATTTTTAGCTATTATTTATGAATTTTATAAATATAAATAAATTTAGTAATATAAAATTTAAG
>CANXYC011605526.1:0-12971 GCA_948193065.1 Aleurites moluccanus
AATCGAAAATTTTTAACTTTTAAAATTTCCAATGGGGTCTAGTATTTTAATAATAATAAAAACTATTTAAAACCACCTTAAATTTATCATATAAATTTTAGGTTTAATTCTGAATATCCCTTTCAAACAATTTGAAAAGATCTTGCAAAAACTTATTTTTACGTATAACTAATAAAATAATTTCTTAAGTTTCGTATAAACATAATTTTGTAAAATATATATTCTGGAGTTTCAGCCCTTAAATTATCATTTAATAGCCATGGTACATTAATAAATTAATCACATTAATTTTACTAATTAACTCAATACCTAATTCCATAAGGAAAAGGTAATCCTAATCACATTGGGACTTGTAATCCTTAACTTGCAAGGATTAGAATGTTTTGCTTGAATCTCATTCAAACAAACTCCAAATTGAGCAAAGTTAAAGTCTATGGATCAATCAAACATTAAGGAGGATTATCATATAAACCCTAGCAACATTCATTAAAATTTTTAGAATAGTAAATGCAGAATAAAATGTTACTATATTTTCACCAAAAACAGAGCTGTACAACTTTTGTAATTTCGCTTGAAACCATATTAAATGAACTCCAAATTACATCAAACAAAATCCATTCATCACATGAAACATCATAGAAAATAATCATATTTTTTTCCAAAATTTTGAGATGATGCAAGATAGGTCAGAAACTATTCTAAAGTTAGGGGCAAATTCATATCATAAACTATTCAGATTTGAATCAAACCAAAACATCACAAAGGCAATCCATATTCACTAAAATCAAAACCAAATCAATTCAACCCAATCTAGATCTCATCTATCATGGAAAATCGGCCTTGAAGGGATGGATTTACTGAATCAAATAGTTCAACCAACCATCCCAACCAAAGGCAATAAAATCAGTATTAAGGGTTTTGAAACCCTAACTTGCGCCAACTTCAAGTAAACTGAAATCAAGGATTTCAAAATTATTTTCCATCAATTTTAATCAATCATAGCATGACTATGATACCACATGTTGGGATTTAGGCCATTAGGCTCAGCGAAAAAATTAAAAAAATCCCAAACTAAGATCTCTATGTTGATTAAAATTGAAGATTAATTAAAAGATCAAGATCTTTACCTTTGTGTTTGAAAACCTTTTCTTCACTTGATCACTAAGAAAGGGTTGTAGCAAACCACTATCTTTCTCACAAGATGAGGAAATCTTGGCTAGTAATCCATATGAAGATAAAACAACAAACTTTTAGGAAAGAGGTTCCAAAAATCCTTAGTTGCAAGCCTTAGGATTTTCGGTTTGGATGGAGAAGGAATGGTGGCCGAATTCTTTCTTGATTTTCCTCTCAATATTTTCGGCCAAGGGATATGATTTATGACTTAGGGTTGATTTAATTATGATCTCATCATATTTATATGGCCTTTAATTAATTAGGTTTTAATCTAATAGCTTAGATTAAAATAATAAGCCTAATGACAATAATGCCATTAATGAAAGGTCAAACACACTCCTTTGACCTTGGACTTATTGATCCTAATATTAATACAATCCAATGGTTCTAATTTAATTAAATACATCATATGTAAATAATTAAATTAGATAATTAATTTAATCATATTAAATTATTGCAAACAAAAAAATTTCATAATTAAATATATGAATTAAATCTCATTTAATCATAATTTAATTTCCTCTTTTACTTATTGTTTGAAATACTTCTATGCGTGTGATATAATAGGTTCCCTAATTAAATGTCAACTTAAGTCCTTAATTATTTCCTTAAATTAATTTAGGAAACTCTTAAGTGAAATTTCTATTTCCAAAATAGGAAATTTTCATAAAAGGTAATCCTTGTCCAACAAGGATTATATGAATTAAACTTATTTAGTTCATAATCAATTCTCCAATTGAACCTCTCTAACTTAAGTAGATCATGAGCGGTATCTTGCCATACATCATGACCCCCAAGTAATCAGAAATTACTAGTGGTAAGCAGAAATCCTAACACATGAACAATATTATGCTACTAGTCCCTTCAAGCCCCTTTACCAAGTTTGTTTTAATGTATGGACATTGTGTTAACTCCACTAAGCTGGCTACACCACACTTAGCTCGAACAGTAGTTCCTTGTAATCCGAGCATCATTACTAAAATGATTTCCTTAGAGACCATCTTTAAGTACTATCCACTTTGGTCAAAGATTTCCAGTAATGTTCTCATACAAGAGGCCTTAGGTAAAACCCTCCTTCTAACGGTAGTTATGATATCCTTTGTTGACTACTTAAATATCTATGAGTGTGTCAAACTATACTCAATTCCCACCGTTTAAGAAGACCCTTTAGGAGAGCTAGGCATGGAATTAAAGTGTAGCATCTTCACTCTAGATCACTCTTAAGCATCTCAAGTCTAAGGACATTTACACATTTCCATTCAGAGATATGTTATTAACATTGTTTAGATTTCCATATGACTATCTCCTGCGATCACTCCGATATACTTACTACTCCTAGTAAGCATCCACATGCTATACTCAAACATCCCAATGTCTGCATCTTTATGAGATCAAATGATTTGATCAAATCAAATAGTATACGCATGTGCTAGTCTTTCTGAATCAATAATGTCCATTCTTATTGATTCTATGACTAGGGAAATTTAAGTTAAAACATAATTGCATATGATAAGCATCTCACTATCATGATCTCATCATGAATGCCTCCATGCTATGTTTATACCATGGACTTTATTAAACAGTTATACAATATTACTCTAAATAATAATAAGTGTTGATTAATAAATAATGCCTTTTTATTAATATATTTCTAAAAATATCATTACAATAATTGTCTTTAGAGTACCTACACTAACAAAATGACCTAAAACAGAGCTGTCGAAATCTTTGAAACTGACCTAAACTTTGACTTTGTATAAAATTTATTCTGAAAGGCTTTTTGATGTCAAATCAAGCCTAATTGCTTATTATATACATATATTTATCATTCATATAAAGAAAATGCCATGAAAATATTGATTTCAAGGCAAACCAAAAAGTGTCTGAAAAATGAGAAACGAACCTGTAATTTAGGGGTGTCAGTTGCACTGGCGCAACTGGGCCTTGGAGACCAAAATTTTTATATTAAGCCATATTGCTGCTTTGATCTTTGTGATATTATTTAACACCATTAAAGTCATATTTGAGACTTAATATTGATATATTCATACTATACGAGACATTTGCATGTAATATTATAACAGGACTACTTCGATGGTGTAGTGAGTAAATCCATCGGTTATGTATATAGATATATGTATATTCTCTGACCTTTGCTAGAGAGGGTGAAATTCTCTATGACATGGTGTGATTGGATGGAAATGTGAAAGAAGAAAAGTGAAGTAAAAGTATAGTATTATATTATAATATGTTACAGATAACTCACTCCTGTTATATTATATACATTATGGTTCATGATATGTATTTCACCGTTCCATTATCAATTATTTATTATTTACAAATCATAAATGGATAGATGTGGCTTTTCATGAATAATATTGCATATTCATATATTTAGATTCACTGAGTATAATCTTACACTCACCCCAAAGTTGTTAAATATTTTCAGGACCTTAGTGAGGCAGTCATCCATTGGCTACATTATCTTCAGCCTTAGATTTCAGATGTATGTATTGAGGTTACTCCAGTGTATAGAAGTTCCTTGGTATAATGTATATAGGGTTTGGTTTGGTTAAGAGTTTAATGTTTTAATATAATCAAAGTGTTGGCTAAATCTGAAATGAGATTATAAATGATGTATATATTTGATATGAAATGTGAATGTAAAAATTGAAGTGCTTATTGAGTTGTGTTGATTAATGGAGGATATAAGGGTATGTATGTTTATTTGGAAGTGTAAATCTTTAATTCTTACAAAAAGGTTAAGTCAGAGTTGTAGAGAAAACTCTGTCAAATTTTTCTGTAAGAAATCTTATGATATTAGGAAAAAATTTTACTACCTAAAATGTATCATATGTTTAAGGAATAAATGTTAATGACCTTATTAATTTATAAAAGTGAAGTAAAAGTAAAAAAATGGGTTCTTTGAGGTACTGGTTGCTATGGCATTTCCTGTATCCTAGGACCGTCATAGTCTAAAATTAGGCTGTGACAATCAGAGTACATTATATGACTGTAGAATCAATAAACAATACAATGGATCTGTAAACAAGTCAATGGGATCAATATTTATATATATCACATGGATATGATAGATAAGACAAATATAGGGCTAGAAAACATGTAGATTATGGATAAAACACATAGTCAATCTCATATCAATATACATAAAACTGATAAGGTCTTATGGCCAGGACTAAATAACCCTTCCCAGCTAGGGAATTAATAAACAATGTGCACATTGCCGACAGTATGTACCCACTACCCTATCAGAGAGGCAACTCTGTCAAATCTCATCGGAATCAATAAAAATGTGTAACAAATCAATAGATATCAATATATAATATCAATCTCATCAAGTAGCAATAACTCATGAATTTAATCAAATGAGACTGCAATATAGCAATGAATACTCAATATAGGAAGCAATTAACAATGGTATTACGATTAACAATTATCATTGGATTGAATCAAAAGTTGGACAAATTAAGTCAAGAAGTATGCTCAATTGGCATGCCAACGTCGCTGGCAATGATGGCATTCAAATGGTAGGCCTATGGATGAAATCAATGTTAGGCCTATGAATTTGAACTAGGCATTTCATCGAATACTTGGTGGGCAATATTCACTAGACATTTTGGCAAGGCTTTGGTGCAACATTGAAATTACTCCAATATCAAACAACAAGTACACAATGTAGGTTATTCAATAGGCATTTGGTTTCCAACAATAAACAATATACAAAGGATCAAATAGACATAGGAAACCAAAGGAAAAAACAAGACAAAACATAGGTAAAAATGGGTATACATGGTTCGACCATGATGGCCCTTTTGGAGAAAGATTTCAATCATCAATTCAACACATTATGCATATCAAATGATGCACATTAAACTCACCTAATACTTCAAATCACTTGAATTGCACACTTTGCCACCAAATCTTCAAAGTAGGCAAAAGTGGCAACTTTCCAATTCTTTGATAGCTACATCAATTCAATCACATATAAACCATCTATTGGTCTCCAATTAACATATTTTAACCTCAATTAACACATACTAATACAAAATTAAAGATTCATTCTTTGCAACTTTGAGTTAGGGTTTCCAAATTAAGGAAAACCTATCAAATGCATCAATTGATGCAATTAAGCACTAAACCCATTCTAATTGACTTCTAAAACGTATGAATCAATCATTAAACTAAGAAAATCACATCTTTACCTTGGACTGAAGAAGTGGTCCAAATTCTCTTAGCTTTGAATCTTCAAATTTCTTGATTTTCCAAGCTAACCAAGGATGGAAAACAAAGAATCCATGGTTTGATTCAAGTTTTCTTTTGATTTCTCTTGGATTTTTGAAAGAAATATGATGGAAGAGCAAGATGGAACTCACGGACAAGCATGGAGAAAGAAGAAGAAATGGCCAAAATCTATTAAGGCATGCTTATATATTAAGTCAAATTTGGCAAATTATATTTTAGTCCTTAAACTTTCCATTAATCACACTTTTGCTACATTTTCTTCTGTAATTTATTCTGATAATTCTGTTGAGAATTGGATTCCAAAGTGGGGATTCAAATAGCTTATTTTTATTTATACTCTATTATAAAAATAGTTTCAGAGCCATTCTAAAACTCAGACAGTCGATTTTCCACTATTCTCTTGAATTTTCATTTATTTACGATTTTGCCATCACTTACTTTTTCAGTGTTCCTAAAAAATTTTCACCTCTTTCTTTTTACCATAATTACATATATATTTATGTAATTATTTACCCCCTGGTATGACTAAAAAATTCTTTAGTCGATCGGACTGCTATTTCCCGGGCAGTGTTATTAACACCGACGTTTTCTGAAAAAGTAACTTATATGTATTCTTACTGTACCTCAAAAATTATCTTACATTATTTCAGTATTTCCAGTCTAATAACTAGACATATTATTGTTCAATCATGGTTACATTTTCTAGGGTATTATAGTACTCTATTTTTCAAATTTCTAAACTCTTTGAGCTTTATTTCTTTATTCTTAGAGTTCTTACTAGCTTTTGCTAGTTGATTGCTATATGTTCTTCACTATAAATCATTACATAGCAGTATATAAGTTTGGAGATTCTTGTAAATCTCTTTATCAGTCATTGTGAGTGAAAAATCTAAGTGGTAGCTCAGTGTATATAGGGTGAAATCCCTAAAATCTATTGTTTTAGATTTGGGTGGCGTACTCGGTTCTAGTGGAACCTCAATATCTGGTTGATATTAAGAGAAGTGGACGTAAAAAAAAAAAATTTGCTCTGAATCACTATAAATTGTCTGATCTTTCTAACCTTTCTCTTTTATTATTACTTGCTATTTAAAATTAATTTACCTATTGTATATTAGTTGTGTATTCTCTTCAAGATTTTTTAAACTCCTATTCACCCCCCTCTCAGGAGTATTGCCATATTAGTGTTCACAATTGGTATCAGAGCTTGTGCTCTAGTTATATAAAATCAAACAATTTTTAGAGCTTATGATCTTGTTTCTATGGCAGCTAACACAAAATTTGAGGAAGGTCAATGCAGCACCAGACCACCTTTGTTCAAAGGAGTAAACTACAATTTATGGAAGGTGAGGATAAGAATCTACATTCTATCCAAAAGACATGAACTTTGGAAGCTATTGAAAATGGACCTTTCATCCCAATGAGAGATGATTCAGTCACTCCAAAAAGTCTAGCAAAACACACAAGTGAAGACAAGAAGAAAATAGCTTACAATGACAAGGCCATGAATTTATTATTTTGTGCACTTGATGCTACAAAATTTAACAGAGTATCAGCTTGTGAAACAACAAGAGAAATCTGAAATGTGCTTAAAGTCACTCATAAAGGTATAAATTAAGTAAAAGATACAAAAGTTAATATGCTTCTCACCAAATTTGAAAAATTCAAAATTTCAAAATGATGAGAAGATTGTTAAAATGTACAAGAGATTCACAACTATTGTGAATGACTTGAAAGGACTAGATAAAGCTTTCACTCAAAAAAAAATTATTACCAAGCTTTTGAGGTCTCTATTGGCAAGGTTTGATTCTATAATACCCTAGAATATTGTCATAAGTACACAGTAATATTACTAATTATCGAACCAGGAAACACTGACATAACTAAGGAATTTCAGAGAATTCTTACAGTAATTAATTTAAGTTAATTTTTCTCAGTATTATGGCTAATGTGAGATTAAGATAAATTATAGTTAATTATATGAAGAATGTATTGAAAAGTATTAAATATGTTAGAAAATCAACATAATGGCAAAATCGTAAATAAGTAGAACTTCAGGGGAATTTTAAGAAACCTACTATTCACTGTCCAGAATGGCTTTGAAATCAATTTTATGATAAACTATAGATAAAAATAAGTTATTTTAGTTCCTACTTTGAAACTTAATTCTCAACAGAATTAACAGAATTAATTACAGAAGAAAGTGGGGTCAAAGTCCAATTATTGGACAGTTTAAAGACTAAAATGTAATTTGCCAATTTTCTTTACTATATAAGCATGCCTTAGGAAATTTTTGGCCATTTTCTTCTTCTTCCATTGCTTGGCCAAAACCCATTTGCTCTCCTTTCACCAATTTAAAGCAAATTTCTTAAGGAAAAATTTAAGAAAACCGTAAATCCATCTTTATTCTTCCATTTTCCATCAGTTTTTCTCTTGGAAACTTAAAGGAAATCAAGGTTTTTCTTGAAGGAAATTTTGGGTACTTCATCATACAAAGGTAACAAATTGATTTCTTTAATTAAATAGATAATTTAGGTGTATTAGACATTGAATTAGATGGGCTTAGTGTTTAATTGCGTCAATTGATGAATTTGGTAGAAAATCCCCAAATTTGAAACCCTAAATTTATATTGTTTAATGTCTAATTAACTTAGATTATGTTAATTAGAGGCTAATGGAAGACTATTTTGTGATTGGTTTGGTGTAGAAAATTAAGATTTGGAAGATTACCATTTTTATCTCCTTTGATGATTTTGGTAGAAAATCAATTTTGCTAGCTAATTGGAAGTGTAAGATGAGTATAATATACATCATATGACATGCCAAATGCATTTAAATATTGATTGAAAACCTCCTCCAAAAACCCATGTTTGGACGAATGCTTTGGCACTATTCATCACCTTGAATTTTGCTTTTTTTTCCCTTTAGTTTCCTAAGCCATTTTGATTTATTGGTTGATGTTTATTGTTAGATAATTATTTCCTATTGTGTAGCCTTGATTGTGAACTTATTGTTGATTATATGGGCAATGTCAATATTGCACCATCACCTAACCAAATTGTCCATTCAATGTTACACACCATATGTTCGATGAAATGCCTAGTTCATTTGCCATAGGCCTACCATTTGCTTAATCCATAGGCTTACCACTTGAATACCATTGTCGCCAACAACATTGTCTAACCAATTAAGCCAATCATTTGACCTTGGATGACCAACTTGTGTTCCAACCCAATGTTAATTGTTATACCTATTGCTATTGTTTATGTACCTTTCATTGCTTATATAGTGTTCCATTATAGTATCATTTGATTGATTCGAGAGTTATTACCTATTGATGAGACAATTGCTATCTATTGATATCCATTAATTTGTTTCCATGTCTATATTATTTTCCATGTTGATTTGATAAAGCTTCCTCTCCGACGGGGTAGCGGGTAAATACCATCGGCAATATGCACATTGGTTTACATGGTACCCTAGTTAGGAAGGGTTAACGGTCCTAGCCATAAGGCCTGATCAATCTTATGTACTTGATATGAGATTGATATATAATATACGTGTTCATGATCTAGTATTTGTCTTACTATATGATATGAGACTTGTTGACTTAATTATTGATTCCTAACTATTTTTTCTGTCATATTTATCTCATTCTGTAATTCGGTGTGTAAACCCTGATTTTATTGTTAATTACCTATCCATTATTGATTTCCTAACTATTTTCTATTGGATGATGTATATTAGATTTACTGTGTATTTAATACTCATTCTTTTAGTTGTTCCCCCTTTTACAGGTGCAGAGTAGGAGTCAAAATCATGTCTATTGATTCCCTATGGATTTCTGCAGTTGTCTGTTAACAATGTAATTATTTTAACACTGTATTTTGTGTATGTATTTAGTTTGCTCCATGGTATGTATTAATGACATAGTTAGACTGTATATGAGAATATAAAATATTATATGGTGTTTAAATAGTGATATGGCATATGATGATGATGATTTACAGACAATAGCACAACAATTTATAGAATGTCAGAATACAAAGTGACAGATAGTAGAATGGATGTTAATTAATTAATTGGATAGTAATACGATAGTAAATGATTATAGAATGTGGGGTTCTACGAGTATCGGTCGCCTTTGGCATCTCCTGCATCCTAGGACCGTCATGTTCAAAAATTAGGATGTGACAGATTCCAAGGTAGATGCAATTGAAGAATCAAAGAATGTGAATTCTTTGACTCTTGAAGACTTGGTTGGTAATCTTATGACCTTCGAATTAAAACTTCAAAATAGAGAAGCCTCAAGAGAAGAAGAAGATAAGCCCACAAAGAAAGAGAAAGGAATTGCCTTAAAATCAACACTATATGTAATACCCTAAAAAAGCTTACCATAATTGAATATTAATATAATTAGTTATTGGTTTGGGATCATCAAAATTACTAAAGATAATTTTTTAGACACGGTTAGAATGCATATGAGTTACTGTCCCAGAAAACGTCGGAGTCAATAACACTGCCTGAAAAATAGCAGTCTGGTCGACAGATGAATTTCTGATTCAGACTAAGGGGTAAAGAATCATATAAATATATGTGTAATTATGGTGAAAAGAAAGAGGTGAAAAATATTTAGAAACACTGAAAAAGTAAATAATGGCAAAATTATAAATAAGTGGAACTTTAAGGGTATAGTGGGAAATCAATTGTCTCAGTTTCAGAATGGCTCTGATACTATTTTTATAATAAAGTATAAATAAAAATAAGCTATTTGAATCCCTACTTTGAAATCTGAATCCCAACAAAATTGTCAGAATAAATTACAGAAGAAGTTGGGGTCAAAGTTCAATTTATGAAAAGTTTAAGAACCTAAATGCAATTTGCCAATTTTAACTTAGTATGTAAGCATGCCTTAGGAAATTTTGTCCATTCTTCTCCTTCCTTTTCATGTTGGCTGACCCATTCCCCTATCTCCCACCCAAATTCAAGCTTGTTTTTCTTAAGGAAACTTAAAGAAAACTTTATTCCAACCTTATTTCTTCTATTGCCCAATCTTGATTTGCTTGGAAACTTAAAGAATTGCAAGAGCTATTGGCTTAAAGATTTTGGGTGGATCATCCATTAGAGACAACAAGTTGATTTGTTTAGTTTAATGTTTGATTTAGATATTTTAGATGTTAAATAGAATGGGTAATGTATTTAATTGCATCAATTATTGTATTTGGAGACTTTTCTCTAATTTGGAACTCTAAACCTAAGTTGTATGATTTGGCTATTTGATTTTGTATTAGTTTATGTTAATTAAGCTTAGAATATGTTAATTGAAAGCTAATGGATGGATTATTTATGGTTGATTTGATGTAAAAAATCAAATTGAGAAAGATTGCTATTTTTGCATACTTTGAGGAAATTGGTGGCAAATCAATTTTGGTGGCCTTTTTGGAGTATTAGGTGAGTTTAATATGCATCAAATAACATGTCTTATGTGTTAAAATATGAATTGGAAACCTACCTTGAAAGCCCCATTTTGGCCGAACCTTAAGTACTATTCATTGCCTTAATTTTTGTTTTGTTTTCCTGTGGTTTTTCCATGCCATTTTGATCCTTTTAATTGTGTTTAATGTTGGTAAATTGATGTTTGTTGTGTTGCCTACATTGTGAGCTATTTGTTGATTTAATGGCCAATGTCAATGTTGCACCATAACCTAACCAATTTGTCTATTCTTTATTGCACACCAAGTGTTTGATGAAATGTCTAGTTCATTTTGTCATAGGCCTATCACTTATTCATCCATAGGTCTACCATTTGAATACCATCGTCGTCAGCGACATTGGCATGCCAATTGTTCCAACCTTTTGTTCATGTATGATCAACCTATGTTCCATCCCATTGCTAATTGTAAAACCTATTGCCATTGTATATCTACTTGTTATTGCTAATCCATTATTAAATTGCAACTTGAATTGATTTATATTAAGTTATTGATACTTGGTGATACCATTGTTGTATAATGGTATCTAATAACTTGTTCTATACCTTTTATGGCTCAAATGTGATTTGATAAAGCTGCCGCTCTGACGGGGTAGTAGGTACATACCGTCGACAATGTGCACATTGTATAATGATACCCTAGCTGGGAAGGGTTAACAGTCCTAGCCATAAGACCTAATCAGTCTTATGTTCAGTGATACATAATGATACATGTTATATGCATTTCATGGCCCTACATTTGTATTATCCATGTGGTATATTTTTCATTGACCTGGTTATTACTTCTATAGTCACCTACTATAACTTGATTCTGTATTCTGATATTTTTGATCAGACTGATATTATTATTTCATCTGCCTATCCTCTATTGATATATCTGTTTATGTTTATGATCGATGCATATTAGATTCACTGAGTATCTTATATACTCACCCTTTCATTTGTTTCCCCTTTCCATGTGCAGAGTAGAGGCATATTCCTGGCTTTTGTTCATCTGAGAAATTCTAGTGTATTGTATAGATAGTGTAATTATTTAAACATTGTATCTTTATATATTTGTAATAGATGCTCTATGGTATTGTATAAAGGTATAAATAGATTGTATATATATGTGTATGATATATTTTGGAGTATAAATGTAAATGTGTTTATGATGATGATACTTACAGAAAGTTACAAAATGAATGACAAAGTAACAAAATGAATAGTGCTTATGTGTTTATATGGTTATAGATTGATATGTATAGTATGTGATGGATAGATATGATACTGAGTTCTATGGGTGTCAATCGCCTTTGGCATCACCTGCATCTTAAGACTGTCATATTTCAAAATTAGGATGTGACACTAGAGAAGAGTGAAGACACTTTTAGCGATAAAGATGAAGACATTGCAATGTTAACAAGAAAATTTTGAAAATTCCTTTCCAAGAACATATTCAAGAGGAGAAGCTTCAAAGAAAGAATCAAGAAAGGAGAAGACAACAAAGGAGAAATAATTTGTTATGAATGCAGCATTCCAGGGCACATCAAAATTGATTGTCCAAACCTCAAGAACAAGAAGAAGAAGGAAAAGAGGACAATGAAATTCAAGAAGAAATACAAAGCATATGTTGCTTGGAGTGGAAGTGATCCATCAAGTGATGAAAAGTCAACCGAAGAAGAAGAAGAAGAAAATGTGAACTTGTGTTTCATGTCTATGGAAGATGAAACAGTTGAAGATGAAGTACTCCTTAAGGTAATCCCTAAATCTTTTACTTTTCATAAGCTAAAAAATGCTTTTGATGAACTTATGGAAAATTTTTTGCTGATTTCTAAAGAAAACAAAGTTTTGAAGAAAAACTTATGTAAATTGAGACTTGAACATGAAAGGACTAGTGATAAAATTGTTGTTGAAAAGGAAGAATAACTCTCAACTCAAATCATCAATTTACAAAATGATTTTTCAAAACTCTTAAGTGAGAATGAGAAAATCAAGAGAGAATTAAAAGACTCTAATGAGCTTTTAAATAAGTTCACACTTGGGAGAAAGACTCTTGAAAACATCA
>CANXYC011605590.1:0-15484 GCA_948193065.1 Aleurites moluccanus
TATTGCAGTGGAAACTCATCATCAATTACATACAACATATATATATATATCCAGTCACTCACATAACACTATTCATTCTGAAAATACCATCTCATACATCATCATAAACATTATATATCTGTTCATGTCCTAGCTAACCCATACATACCCCATGAAACAGCTAGATATGAACATCAAAATGCAGAGTACAAAATATATATACATCAGTAATGCTGGCAGAAATCCCTAGATGACAGACGACAGGATTCTGCAATCTACTCCTCTCCTGAAATAGGTAAACAATGAGAGGGTCAGTATATAAGATACTCAGTGAATCTATATGCATCGCCAATAAAAGTGAGGTTAACAAAAGAACCAATGATATCAAAAGCTCAGTATAACCAATTTACAGAAGCATTTACAGTAAATGACAGAATAGATCAATAAGGATATCAAAGGTTTGGTACCATAAAAGGGCTAGATTGTATAAAATTATACAATCTCCTGTAGCATCAATTTGGACTATATGCAAACTATATGCGCACATACAATCTCCTGCATGGACTATATATGAACTATATGCACACATACAATCTCCTGCAACAATATTTGTATCATAAGACGAATTAGATCTTATGGCTAGGTCCATAACCCTTTTCCTAGCTAGGGTATCAGTAATACAATGTGCACAAGGTCGACAGTATTTTCCCACTACCCTGTTGAATCGGTAACTCTGTTATATCACCCTAAGGTCAACATAAGAAGGAAACTTATTAATGGACACCATTATACCACAATGGTATCCCCAATTTCAACAAAACTCAATATCAATCAATCAATAGCATTTAAGTAGCAATGGCTCATTAGAATCAATTAATGAACCTAAAATTAATAAGACATCAATAATAATCAAAGAAATGATGACCAAAACTCTAACAACCAAAAATGAGAACAAACATATTTTGGTCATTTGCGGCCAAAAAGTTGATGCAATTGGCGACAATGGCATTCAAATGGTTGGCCTACAGAAATTTAGGCATGAATTTGGTGCAATATCGACATAGCCCCAAGTTTCAAAAAACAAGCACATGTCAAGAAAATTATAGGCAACAACCGCAACTCAATAATATTCATCAATTGAATCAATAGGCAAATGAAAACACAAGCCAAGCAAGAACAAAACTTAGGCAAATTGTGCAATTTAGGGTTCGACCAACATTTAATTTTCACAATTGGTTTCCAAAATTTAATTTATCAATTTGGGCAATTAAATTGATGCATAGTAGACTCACCTAAACCTCCAAATCACCAAATGCTACTAATTTGCTACCAAATTCCTAAATCCTCGGTTTAGGCCAATTTCAACGATTTTTCCCGAACGAGTTTTCTACAACGAAATGAACTAAATACCTATTAATACCCAATTGACTTATTCTAAAGCCAATTTATACATCCTAATCCATATACTCAAAATCATATTACACAACTTTAATTTTAGGGTTAAAAATTGGGAAAAATTGTTTAATGCATTAATTGATGCAATTAAACTATTCACCCATTCCTTTCATCATCGAATTAACCTATTTAAACAAAAAAATCAAACAAATAAATACTTACCCCAAAATCCTCATTTTGGCCGAAAATCCTTCCTTGAAATTCTTGAATTTTTTTCTTGATTTATATGGCTTAATTTGGTTGTTTATAGTTTGTATGGTTTTAGTTTTAGATTTGTAACACTTTTCCTTCACAAAATCCAACTTAGAAAATCAAAAAGGAAGAAAGGAAATGAGCTACGGGTGAAGAACACAAATGGGCAGAAAATTTGGCCAATTTGTGCTTATATAATAAGACAAAATAGGCAAATTACACTTTAGTCCTCCAATTTTCTGAAATTTGCTTTGTCTTTTTTCGCTCGATAAATTATTTCGATAATTCCATTGGGAATTAGAACTCAAAGTAAATACTTAAACATCATATTTTAATTAATATTATTTAACAAAAATAGTTTCAGAGTCGTTCTGAAACTCGGACAGTCAAATTTCACTATTCACCGAAAGTACTCTTTTTGCTGGTTTTGGCAGTGGTCTTTAATATTTTCTCAAATTTTTTTTTTACTGTATTCACACATGAATATACCTTATCATTAACCCTCAGACCAAATTTAGAAATTCATCCGTTGACCGTTCCGCTTACAGCAGCGATATCGGTACTGACGATTTCTGAAAAATTTTCTCGTTTTCACTGTAACTGAGTTTCTAAAATTATTATTAGTCATTTCGATGATTTTAATCTATATACTTAGAATTTTACTCACTAAAACCTGTTATGCATTTCTAGGGTATTACATTCTTCCCCCTTCAATTAAATTCGTCCTCGAATTTAAATAGGTTTCCTTTTCCAACAACTAACTTAGAACAAAATTAGATTTTCAAGTTTATTAAAATCATACTAGAAAAAAGTTAGCTTTCCTTTTCCATACACTAATCATTTTCTTTGTTTGACTTAAAATGTACCAAATGGCCAACTCGATCGACCTAGAATGCCAAGACTACACTTCTCACCACCCTCCTAAAAAAACAAGAAGAGAATTTTCAAGCCATTCTCAATTCCACCTCGGATGTTCTATAGTCCCACTTTAACAAAGCCCTGGTCGCTCAGTAGACCAGTTTCAACAAAACATTAGTCGCTCAACAAACTAGTTTTCATAATGCGATAGATTATGTGACAAATGCCTTGAATTTCCAACACCAATCTATCATTGACGAGGTGAAAGTTATAATGAATCTAAATCAAAACAACCCCATTAATCCGAGCTCTTCAATCATACCTATTGCCAATATGGGCAATATTAGTGTCACGACCTGTTTCCAAATCGTGACGATCTTAGGATGCAGGAGATGCCAATGGTGACAGGCACTCGTAGAACCCAGTATCACATGCAATATCTATAACCATCAATTTATTATTCATTTTACTTAGTTACCATTCATTCTGTCAATCTTTAATTCTTTCTGTAATATAGTGCAGTTGGCTGTAATAACTATCATCACATATCATATTATCATCATATACTATAAAATATCATCACATATATATATACATGTTCATATCCTAACTAACCCATACAAACCCCACGGAGCAGCTAGAACATGAACACCAAAAATATAGAACATATAATATTTACATTAATCAACAGTGAGCAGAAATCCATATAATGTCTGAAGTTGGGATTTTGTAGTCTACTCTTCCCCTGAAATAGTTAAACAAGGAAATGGTGAGTATATAAGATACTCAGTGAATCTATATTCATCGCAAATAAAATAGGATGGATCAATGGTTTATAACAATAAAGAAACAATGGTACCAATATCAATAATGTCGGGTTACAGAATCAGTGACAGTAGATAACAGGAAGATCAATGGTTATAACAATGGCATGGAATCATATGGTAAGATAGAGATAGGGCCCTGAAACACATAGACTATGTGTAATCACACAGTTGATCTCATATCAAGTAAACATAAGACTGATCAGGTCTTATGGCCAGGACTAATAATCCTTCCCAGCTAGGGCATCAATATCAATATGCACATTACCGATAGTAAGTACCCACTATCCTATCGGAGTGGCAACTCTGTCAAACTACATTTAGGTCAATACAAGTTAATATCATATCAATTGACACCATTATGCAACAATGGTATCATCAATGACAATAAGTTCAATATCATTCAAATTAAGTAGCAATCGAATCAATGGCATTGGAATATACGATATACAATCAATGATGATTGGTATGGTAAACAACAAAGATATGGAATAAAGGTTGGCTATACAAAGGAAATCGGTAGGCCAATTAGCATGCCAATATCGCTGACGACGATGACATTCAAATGGTAGGCCTATGGATGAAAATGCAATAGGCCAATGGCAATATAATTACGCATTTCATCAAACATATGGTGGGCAAGGTTGAATGGGCAAAATAGCTAGGTTTTGGTGCAAGGTTAGCAATGCCCATTCAATCAAAAATCAAACCACATTGTCAACAACACAATAAGGAACAAATATACAATAGTAAGCACAACTAAAAGGATCAAAATGGCTAAGGAATACAAAGGAAAAACAAAGCAAAAATGAAAGAGTGAATAGTGACATAGGTTTCGGCCAAGAATGGTCTTTCACATATGGTTTCCAATTTCAATTTCAATGCTTTATAAATGTTAAATGATGCATATAGAACTCACCAAAAGCTTCCAATTGTATAGAAAAATTGATTTCCACCAATTTCCTTCAAAGAAGGCAATATAGGCAATCTTGTGTTTTTTTGTTTTCTACACCAAAATAATCACAAATTCATTATCCATTAGTCTCCAATTAACATATTCTAAACTTAATTAATATTAACTAACACTAATTCAAATAGCTAAAGCAAACAACTTCAATTAGGTTTCGTAAAAGAGGGATTTCAATCCATATGCATCAATTGATACAATCTAACCTAAAACCCATTCAATTCATCATCTAATTCATCTAAATAAACCATAAAATTAAACAAATCACTTGGTTACCTTATATGGAAGTCCTAGCCAAAATGATGAATCAATTCTTCCTTGATTTCCTTTGTGATTTCAATGAAGAAATGGGTTGGAAATGGAAGAACCAAGAAAAATCTCAAATTTTCTTAAGGAATTTTGGTTAGAAATTAAAGTAGAAATGGAGAAAGAAATGGGTGGATGGTTTGATTTGGTGAAGACGAAGAAGATGAGCAAATTTTTATCTAAGGCATGCTTATATATTAAGCAAAAATGAAAATTATATTTTTGTCCTTAAACATTCAAGTAATTATATTTTGACCCCAACTTCTTCTATAATTTATTCTAACAATTCTGTTGGGATTTAGATTTCAAAGTGAGGAATCAAAAGGCTTATTTTTATTTATACTTATTTATAAAAATAGTTTCAGATCCATTTTGAAACCTAGACAAACTAATTTCCACTATTCCCCTTGAAGTTCTATTTATTTACGATTTTACCATCAGTTACTTTTTTAGTGTTCCTAAATATTTTTCACTTCTTTTTTTTTACCAAAATTATACATGTATTTATGTGATCCTTTGCCCCCTAGTCAGAATAAGAAATTCATCTGTTAATCGGACTGCTAATTTCTTGGCAGTGTTCCCGACACCGTCGATTTCCAGAAAAGCTATTCATATGCTTTCTAACTGTGTTTGTAAAATGATTTCTCATCATTTCAATACTTTTAAACCATAAACTAAGAATTAAATCATGCATACAAGTTAGGATTTTCTAGGGTATTACATTCTACCCCCTTCAAATAAATTCATCCTCAAATTTAAATTAAATACGTACCTCATTGATGGAATAGGAATGAGTATTTGTCCTTCATCTCCTGTTCACTCTCCCAAGTGTACTCTTCCATGGACTGGTTTCTCCAAAGCACTTTTACCATGGGAATCTCCTTATTTCGCAACTGTCTGACTTGTCAATCAACTATTTCCACTAGAAGCTCCTCATATGATAAGTCCTTACTAAGTCCCACATCTTGTACCTCCAATATGTGTGATGGACCAGACACATATTTCCGCAGCATCGAGATATGAAAAATCGGATGAACATGGCTCATATTAGGTGGAAGAGTCGGTCTACATGCCACATTACCAATCTTTTCTAGAATTTCAAATGGACCTATAAACCTTTGTGACAACTTTCCCTTCTTCCCAAATCTCATAATACCCCTCATTGGTGAGATATTAAGGAAGACATGATCACCAACTGCAAAGTGTACATCTTTCCTCTTCGGATCGGCATAGCTCTTTTGCCTACTGAAAGCAGTCCTCATCCGATCTTTAATCATAGGTACCTTTTCCAGTGTTTCTCTTATCAACTATGGCCCCTCTAGCTGCTTCTCTCCTGGTTCCACCCAGCATACTGGAGATCTACACTTCCTACCATATAGTGCTTCAAATGGAGCCATACCAATATAAGAGTGATAGCTATTGTTGTAAGAGAACTCGATCAATGGCAGATATTGATCCCAGTTACATTTGAAATCTAGAACACACAACCGAAACATATCTTCCAAAGTCTGGATTGTCCTCTCCGACTGCCAATCAGTCTACGGATGGAAAGCAGTACTGAACCGTAACTGAGTACCCATAGCCTCTTGAAATTTCTGCCAAAATCGTGAAGTGAATTATGTACCTCTATCTGAGATGATCATCAAAGGAACTCCATGAAGTTGCACAATCTTATCCACATACAACTGTGCATATTGAGCTACCGAATAATTGGTCTTCACTTCCAGAAAATGAGCAGATTTCATCAACCGGTCTACAATTACCCATATGGAGTCATAAACCCTCGTAGTCCTCGGTAGACCAACTACAAAATCTATGGTAACCTACTCCCATTTCCACTCTGGCAATTCAATCTCCTGAAGCAACCCTGATGGCTTCTGATGCTCAAATTTAACCTGCTGGCAGGCTAAGCATTTTGATACAAACTGAGCTACATCTCTCTTTATACTTGGCCACCAATACACCTCCTTCAGATCATGGTACATCTTGGTAATCACTAGATGTACACTGTATGCTGAATAGTGAGCCTCTCTCATAATCTGATCCAATAGCCCATCAAAATTAGGTACACATATACGCTTTCCACACTTCAATATACCATCCTCTACTGTAAACTCTATCATTTTACCATTTTGTACCTCTCCTTTGAGCTTCAGTAGATATGGATCCCTATCCTGAGCCACTTTAATGTCATCAATTAATAGTGACTTCACCCAAAATTGGGCTATCAAAACTTGGTTACGATTCTAGGATCCCAAATCCAACTCCATACCCAAATCAAGTAACTCACCCATCTCACGAATCAATGGTCTCCTGATAATCGAGATGTGAGCTAGACTACCCATAGATTTTTGGCTCAATGCATCAGCTATCACATTAGCTTTTCCCGAATGGTACAGGATTTCGCAATCATAATCCTTAAGTAACTCCACCCATCTACGCTGCTGGAGGTTCAGATCCTTCTGCTGAAATATATATTGCAAACTCTTATGATCAGTATATATCTCACATTTAGACCCATACAAATAATGCCTCCAAATCTTTAATGCAAATACCACAGCTGCCATCTCCAAATCATATGTCGGATAATTTGCTTCATGTTTCTTTAATTACCGAGAAACATAAGTAATTACTCTCCGATTCAGCATCAATACACATCCCAATCTGACTCGTGAAGCATCATAATACATAGTAAATTTCTCTCCATCTGTTGGCAATGCTAACACTGGAGCACTTGTGAGGCAAGACTTCAAAGTCTGGAAATTGTGCTCACACTCATCAGTCCACAGATAACGCTCTTGTTTTCGAGTCAGCTTAGTCAATGGAGCTGCAATTCTGGAAAAATCTTTCACAAACCTCCTATAATACCCTGCCATACCTAGAAAACTACGAACCTCAAAAACACTAGTAGGTTGGGGCCAATTCGCTACCACATCAACTTTCTGAGGATCCACCCTGATACCATCTTTACAGACCATATGCCCAAGAAAACACACTTCGGTTATCCAGAACTGACATTTAGATAGCTTAGCATACAATTGATGCTCCTGAAGTGTCTGCAATACAATCCTCAAGTGCTTTGCATGCTCCTCCTCACTTCTAGAATAGATAAGTATGTCATCAATGAATACTATGACAAACTTATCCAAGAATGGCTTGAACACCTTATTCATCAAATCCATGAAAGCAGCTGGTGAATTGGTTAACCCGAATGGTAATACCAAAAACTCATAATGCCTATATCGGGTCCTGAAAGTAGTTTTAGGTACATCACCCTTCTTAATCTTCAACTCATGATATCTGGACCTCAGATCAATCTTCAAGAAATGACTAGCACCCTACAGCTGATCAAACAAGTCATCTATCCGAGGCAACAGATACTTGTTCTCCGCTGTCACCTTGTTCAGCAAATACACATCCTCAAGGAGCCATATTTCTTCTTTACAAACAACACTGGAGCACCCCAAGGAGAACTAATTGGTCAAATGAATCCTCTATCCAATAACTCATGCAACTGCACCTTCAATTCTTTCAATTCTGTTAGTGCCATTCTGTAAGGAGGAATGGATATAGGATCGGTGCCTAAGTACACCTCAATCTCAAACCCAATCTCCCTATCTGAGGGCAATCCTGGCAACTCTTCAGGGAACACATCAGGAAACTCTTGAACTACAGGTATCTGACCAAGCTCTACAGAAGACTTCTGCACATCTATCACATGAGCCAAATAAGCTGAACAACCTTTACCAATAATCCTCCTAGCTTGGATAGCAGAAACTAGATTAACTCTGAACTCTCATCTATCACCCAGAAACTTAAACTCGGGCTGCCCCTCAGGCTGAAATATAACCTTCTTCTTATAACAATCAATGACTGCAAGGTGTGTCGTGAGCAATCAATACCCAGAATAACATCTAACTCTAATACTGGCAGTTCTATCAAATCAGCAAGCAATATGTTATAATCAATTTTAATCACACAGTCAGGATAGTAATAGTCCACATCAATACTCTCACCCATCGGGGTAGCAATCACTAAAGGCATATGCAACAATTTCCTTTCCTTATTCAATTTAGGTGCAAAATGAGGTGACACAAAGGAATGAGTAGCACCAGAATCAAACAAGGCATCAACAATCTCATTCTGAATCAGAATAGTACCTGTAACCACATTGTCTGATCTCTGTGCCTCCTGTGTGTTAACTGCAAATACTCACCCTTGACCTTTGCCCACTGGGGCCTGACTACTACTGGGAGCTTGTCCTCTTCTGCTTCTGCCTCTACCTGGAATCTCTTTGGACACATTTTAACTCATCTATACCATCGGCTGAGAAGCCGTAGCAGATGGCTGCTGCTCGCCCCATAATAGACATCTATTAATAAAGTGACCATGCTACTCGCATTTCAAATAGGCACCAGATTGTCATCGGCACTCCCTTCAATGCCTCCATCTACAGAACCCACAAACAGGAACACTAGGCATCTGTGTCGCTGGTCTAGATGGGAATAAGTAGGTGCAGACTATACTACTGGTGGTCCCCTACTCTAGATCCTCCTCCTCTGACTACCAGATGAAGGTCGCTGATTAAATCAAGGCACTGGCTCTGCTAGCCTAGGCTGGGAGCTGCTCTCCCCCCTCCTAACTTGTGCTCCTGGTCCCCTTTTCTCTTTTGAACCCTCTTAGCCCTCTCTATCTTATACTTCTCTTCCATCTGTGTAGCCTTATCAATAACAGTCGTCAGAAAAGTAAATTTTGTAGCCAACAGTGCATTATGAAGTGCAGCATGTAAACCCCTCTTAAACCTACTGATCAGATCAACCTCAGTAGGAACAATGTGAGTAGCATACCTACTCAACCTAATGAACTCCTCTGCATATTCCTCAACTGATCTATTACCCTACTCCAACTGCTTAAACTGAATCAAATTTCGAGTCTTCACCCCATCAGTAATAAACTCATCTATCAAACCCTGTCGAAACTCAACCCATGAGGGTGGATGCTGACCATACAACCTGGGCTCCATCCTACGGGAAAACCAGGTCTAAGCCTTCCCCTTTAACAATAATCTAACCAACTCCACAGCTCTAAGCTCAGAACAAGGTAGTCTCCTAACTACCTTCTCAACCTCCTCCAGAAAATCCACTGGATCACTGCCTCTGTCACCCCTAAACTCTGGTAAGTTTAGCTTCAGAAAGCAAAACATAGACACTCCACCCTCCTTAATATCTCTAAGGCCTCCATGTACAACAGGCTCCTCAGGACCGCCTACTGGTTACACAGAAGCCGGTGCAACTAGTACTGCCTTTGGTGCCACAGGTGGGAGCACTGTTGCTGGAATTAGTGGTGGCGGTATATTCTGACGTTCCCGCCTCAAATATGCCAATTCCCTGCGTAACTCCATCATCCCTCTCATCATTTTAACTCTCCAGGGATCATCGCCCCTCTCTGTATCCTCGGTAGTCCATCAAGATCTGGATGGACCCTCTGAAACTGAATACTCTCTGACTAACGACTCATTGGAGGCTACCTCTGCCTCCCTAGTATCTCTGTCCTTATCATCGGATAACTCTGTATTCTGTCGAGAAAATAGGAAACATACTCAGTATATTACAGAAATACAGAATACTAACACATATCAGACGTAGGTAGCAAAAGACGACACATGAATTTCTATGCTCCATGGTTTACTTAATTCTACCCCATTCTGTACTTAGTCACTATTCCTCTGTAATTTAGGTACTATTCATCGGTAACATATGCTTTGGTCTCTATAAGCTAGCGCTCTGATACCACCTTTGTCATGACCCATTTTCGGATCGCGATAGTCCTAGGATGCAGGAGATGCCAATGGCGACCGATACCCGTAGAACCTAGTATCACATGCAATATCTATAACCATCAATTTATTATTCATTTTACTTAGTTACCATTCATTCTGTCAATCTTTAATTATTTTTGTAATCTAGTGCAGTTGGCTATAATAACTATCATCACATATCATATTATCATCATATACATATACATGTTCATATCCTAACTAACCCATACATACCCCATGGAGCAGCTAGAACATGAACACTAAAAATACAGAACATATAATATTTACATTAATCAACAGTGAGCAGAAATCCACAGAATGTTTGAAGTTGGGATTCTGTAGTCTACTCTTCCTCTGAAATGGTTAAATAAGGAAATGGTGAGTATATAAGATACTCAGTGAATCTATATGCATCGCAAATAAAATAGGATGGATCAATGGTTTATAACAATAAAGAAACAATGGTACCAATATCAATAATGTCGGGTTACAGAATCAGTGACAGTAAATAACAGGAAGATCAATGGTTATAACAATGGCATGGAATCATATGGTAAGACATATATAGGGCCCTGAAACACGTAGACTATATGTAATCACACAGTCGATCTCATATCAAGTAAACATAAGACTGATTAGGTCTTATGGCCAGGACCAATAACCCTTCCCAGCTAGGGCATCAATATCAATGTGCACATTGCCGACACTATGTACCCACTACCTTGTCGGAGCGGCAACTTTGTCAAACCACATTTAGGTCAATACAAGTGAATATCATATCAATAGACACCATTATGAAACAATGGTATCATCAATGACAATAAAGCTCAATATCATTCAAATCAAGTAGCAATCGAATCAATGGCATTTGCAATATACGATATATAATCAATGATAATCGGTATGGTAAACAACAAAGGTTGGCTATACAAAGGAAATCGGTAGGCCCATTGGCATGCCAATGTCACTGGCAACGATGGCATTGAAATGGTAGGCCTATGGAAGAAAATGCAATTGGCCAATGGCAATATAATTAGGCATTTCATCAAACATATGGTGGGCAAGGTTGAATGGGCAAAATAGCTAGGTTTTGGTGCAAGGTTAACAATGCCCATTCAATCAACAATCAAGCCACATTGTCAACAATACAATAAGAAACAAATATACAATAGTAAACACAACTAAAAGGATCAAAATGGCTAAGGAATACAAAGGAAAAACAAAGCAAAAATGGAAGAGTGAATAGTGACAAAGGTTTCGGCCAAGAATGGTCTTTCACATATGGTTTCCAATTTCAATTTCAATCTTCATACATGTTAAATGATGCATATAGAACTTACTAAAAGCTTCCAATTGCATAGAAAAATTGATTTCCACCAATTTCCTTCAAAGGAGACAATATAGGCAATCTTGTGTTTCTTTGTTTTCTACACCAAAATAACCATAAATTCATTATCCATTAGTCTCCAATTAACATATGCTAAGCTTACTTAATATTAACTAACACTAATTCAAATAGATAAAGCAAACAACTTCAATTAGGGTTTGTAAAAGAGGGATTTCTATCCATATGCATCAATTGATGCAATCTAACTTAAAACCCATTCAATTCATCTAAATAAACCATAAAATTAAACAAATCACTTGGTTACCTTATATGGAAGTCCTATCCGAAATGATGAATCAATTCTTCCTTGATTTTCTTTGTGATTTCAATGAAGAAATGGGTTGGAAATGGAAGAACCAAGAAAAATCTCAATTTTTCTTAAGGAATTTTGGTTGGAAATTGAAGTAGAAATGGAGGAAGAAATGGATGGATGGTTCGGCCACTTTGGTGAAGAATAAGAAGATGAGCAAATTTTTATCTTGAGCAAATTTTTATCTAAGGCATGCTTATATATTAAGCAAATATAAAAAATTACATTTTGGTCCTTAAACATTCGAGTAATTATACTTTGATCCCAACTTCTTCTGTAATTTGTTCTGACAATTCTGTTGGGATTTAGATTTCAAAGTGGGGAATCAATAGACTTGTTTTTATTTATACTTATTTATAAAAATAGTTTCAGAGCTATTCTGAAACCCAAATAGACCAATTTCCACTATTCCCCTCGAAGTTCTATTTATTTATGATTTTGCCATCAGTTACTTTTTCAGTGTTCCTAAATGTTTTTCACTTCTTTCTTTTTACCAAATTACATATGCATTTATGTGATCCTTTATCTCAGGTCAGAATCAAAAATTCACCTGTTGACCGGACTGCTAATTTCTCGGTAGTGTTCCTGACACCACTGATTTTCGGAAAAGTTATTCATATGGTTTCTAACTGTGTCTCTAAAATTATTTCTCATTATTTTAATACTTTTAAACCATAAACTGAGAATTAAATCATGCATACAAGTTAGGATTTCCTAGGGTATTACAATTAGCATACCGCCAAGCACAAATGCTACTTCTTCCTTTTCCTTGAATATTTTTTAAGGTAGGAAAATTTTCACCTATACACCTATGAAGCAGTCCTGGAAGAACAACACTATTATGCTTGAGCAAAAACCATAAAGCGAAAAAAGGTAGAAGAAGAATAACACCTCCACTTTCAATGTTGTCACCTCCACTATATAGAAGAGTAAAAGGGTAGCTAACATTGCTAACCATCAACCTTCAAACTTGAAAAGGAGAAAATTCACCGATTTGAGTATGCCCTTGAGCTTAGTCTATAAGAAAATATTGGAATCCAAGCTGGTCACACCTTCAGAACCAAAGACATCTTCTAACCATCTGCCCAAGAGTTACAATGTCAATGAATATTGTGAATACCATCAAGTAGCTGGGCACAAAACAAATGTGTGCAAAAACTTGATGTACAAATCCAAGACCTCATTGACAATGGAAACATCCTTCTTCCTCATAGACCAGAACCCATCATCCTTACTAACCTGTGAGTCGTCATCAAGTCTTTCAGTTCTAAAAATGCAGATTAATAGGAATAAAAGTGGAAATATACCCCACTTCATCATCAAAATGTAAATAAACCCCATCTCATCTCACTAACCAACCAAAGCCGAATTAGAATATTATAGAGGAGTTTAAATCCAACTAGTCTGACATGTTTGAGATTGAGTCTATGTCTGAGTCCATCAAGTCGTGTCTTGTCTTTTCCTTTTTTGAGTTTGTAATCGATCTTCCTCGTCTTTCTTCAATTTTAATGTGACCATAGATGATGGTGTTTTGGATTATAATAAAAGATTGAATTCTTGCATTCTCATCTCTTCCTTTCCATTTTTATTGTTTTGCTTTTAAGTCCAATTTGAATGCGACATAAAAAAAATGATGAAAAAAGTAAAAAATTTAATGAAAAAGAAAATGAATAAAAAATAAATAAATTTTGGCAATCATTTCCATTCCACCATAAGTTATCCATGAAAGGATCAGAACTCAAATCTCTTCATAGCATCACAAATTGCTTCATCAATTGATAGGATGATTAAAGCAACAAACAAAAGCCCATCAAAAGATGGTTTCCCTTATTCTTCTCATCAACTCCCAACCAAGGGGAAAATCAAATAGTATCCAACCGATCGAATTATCAAAAGAACAATAAAAATGATGGTAAAAAAAGATCATCCATTAATCTCTTTATCAATTCTCAACCAAAGGAACAATCAAAGATGATCAGATTGTCTATGATCTCTTCATCCAACCGTTGGGACATTCAAAATAAAAAGTGATCCAATGCTCATTACACTTTGGATAATTGAATCGACAATAAGAGACAACAATCTCAAGATGATCCTAACATCCTTAAGAAAAATTTTTATAGACTAGGAAAATTGATGAAGCTCAAAGTAATGAGAGCAATGGTCTAATTTATGGTGGATAAATTTCTTTATTCAAAAAAGCCAAATTTCATTGATACAATGTTGTCAAAAAAGAAAAACAAAGAGAAAATAAAGGAAAGTTTGAAAACCCGAAAGGGCGACTAAAAATGAACCTGACCTACTAAATCGTTACCACAAACAGTGAAACTGAGCCACTAAGTTGTTACCATGTCCACAAATAGTGAAATCAACCCACTAAGCTGTAACCATATCCACAAATAGTGAACCTGACCCACTAATCCATTACCATATCCATAAATAGTGAAACTGACCAACTGAGCTATTACCATGTTCACAAATAGTGAAACTAACTCACTAAGCCATTACCACATCCACAAACAGTGAAACCAATCCACTAAGCCATTATCATGTCCAAAAATAGTGAACCTAACCCACTGATCTGTCACGGCCTCTTTTTAGACCATGACGGTCCTAGGGTACGAGTAATGCCAAGGCGACTAGTACCTTGAAGAACCCGTGCTTTTGCATTAACTTAACTTTTACAATCATTAATTAACCTGTGATACATTTAGGTGATAAATTTTTTTAAAACATCATAACATACATACAGAAAAACTGACAGAGTTTCCTTTGTAACTCTGACTTAAGCTATCTATAAAGTATACAAATTACACTTCCTATAAAACATACATCCCCTTTTAATCTCCATTGGTCAATCACAACTCAATATGCACTTCAATATTTGTAATCATATCTCATATCATATACGCATCATATCAATTTCTCATATCATATATATGAACAACATATACATTATCAAGTCATATCTGATTACCATTTGATCATTTTAGACACTTTACTTTTAAATCAATCCAAACCCTCTTTACATCATATACCAAGGAACCTATATAAACAGGAGTGACCTCAAATACATACATCTGTGATCCAAGGCTGGAGATGATGTAGCCAATGGATGACTGCCTCACTGAGGTCCTGAAAATATATAACCACTGAAGGGGTGAGTATAACATTATACTCAGTGAGTCAATATATATATATGAGTGTGCAATACTATTTATGACAAGTCACATCTATCCATTAATGATATGTAAATAAGAATACTGATAATAGCATGATGAAATACATATCATGAACTATAATGCATATAATATAATAGGAGCCTGTAACGTGTCATATCATACTGAACTGTTACTTCTCTTCATCTCATATTCCCTCAATCAACCAT
>CANXYC011605978.1:0-11406 GCA_948193065.1 Aleurites moluccanus
CATCTTTATGAGATCAAATGATTTGATCAAATCAAATAGTATACGCATGTGCTAGTCTTTCCGAATCAATAATGTCCATTCTCATTGATTCTATGACTAGGAAAATTTAGGTTAAAATATAATTGCACATGATAAGCATCTCACTATCATGATCTCATCATGAATGCTTCCATGCTATATTTATACCATGGACTTTATTAAACAGTTATACAATATTACTCTGAACAATAATAAGTACTGATTAATAAATAATGCCTTTTTATTAAAATATTTCTAAAAACATCATTACAATGATTGTCTTTAGAGCACCCACACTAACACTTGACCTATCATTGTCTTCACCTCAGTGAGGATGGACTGGCGTTGTGTATCAAGGGCATGGTCTAGAGCAATACGAAAGTTATCCTCTTGTTTCTTGAGTAGGGTGGCTAAAAGTGTTTCTATGGCTTCCATACTGGGTGTTGTGCCCTCCATTGGTACCTTAGAAAAGAAAATACCCTAAATCAGGTCATGGTGGTCCAAACAAAACCTAAGCAAAGATGGGAAAGCAAAAAATGACCTAATCTAGGTGAGGTTTGAGAGTTT
Source organism: Aleurites moluccanus (assembly GCA_948193065.1). Classification (NCBI taxonomy): domain Eukaryota; kingdom Viridiplantae; phylum Streptophyta; class Magnoliopsida; order Malpighiales; family Euphorbiaceae; genus Aleurites; species Aleurites moluccanus. The sequence goes on from CANXYC011605978.1 coordinate 586, forward strand.
GTAGGTTTTGGTTTGACCATTGACTTCTTTGGTTCTTAGTCCACAAATGCATGGATGTATGGTTATGCATGTAAAAATTGGTTCATGATGACATTTTAACATTATCATGGCTCATGGGCCCTAAAGTTCGAGGTCTAATGTTCAGTACATGAAGGCTAGGTGGTTTGGTTTAAAGGGTACCCGTCACACAAGAGCAATGAATATACCTAACTACATGTGAAACAATGAGTTTCGCATGGGTCCAATAGTACGATTGCTCGTTACACTTCAAAAAGGATTTGAAGATTCATCGTGGGGAGGATGCTTTTACTATCTCCCAACATACTCAAAGAGAATTGTCGGATCAATGCTACTCGCTATCCAAAGTTGAATTTCGTAACTGGTAATGTAGTGATGCATGAAAATCAAGGTTAAACTAAAAGCCAAGTAAAAAGTCACTTTCGAAAATATTTTAGACCAATTGGTAGTCCTCTTTAACTTTTGAAAAAGTTTGTCCCAAGTGGAGTTGCCAGCTGTGAGGCCTCGCCCGAGCACCTTCTCCCGCAGATTTAGGGGATCGGGGATGCTCTCATTTTTAGGGACAATTTCTCACGGAGGAGGCGACCTTAACACCTTTTGAAAATGATTTTGACGTTTTAAAGTTGCCACCTTAAGTTATTTTTGGGTTGGAAAAATTTAAGGTAAAAACCCATTTTAACTCCAATCCAAAGGAAAATAAGTGAGTCTTTGAAACCAAAGAGGATTCGGGGACTAGGTTTTCGGTTGAACTTGGTTTCTAATTTTAACCTTGATTTAAAGAGTTTTCATGAGCAGTTTTAAGGATGAGATATATAGATGCATGAGCAGGTAAATGAATGGATGAAAGCGATAAAGCAGTTTAGAGAGTGATAAATTAAATTATTATAATTCAAAAGATCTCAAAATATGGGATATCGACTCTAGCCCTTATGGGTTCTAGGTCGATCACACATTCCCCGAATAATACATTCAATAAAATATTTAATTAATATAAAAGAGATCGCTTTGACCTTTTTTTGGATTTGAAGCCTTTACTAGCTTGCATGCTTATCCCATTGAATGGGAATCAAAACCCACGCAGTTCTCCCTTCTTGCGAAGGAGTGTTGATTTTATGCCCAACTTATCATGTTTTAGACTCTTTATTTTGATGCTCTACTAAAATAAAGGAGATTTGCCTATTTTGATGCTCTATCAAAATAAAGGAGAGTTAGGAGACGATACCTGCTCCTTTGCTTTTTGGGAAGGCGACAGTCGGATTGTCCTTTCGGATCGGTTGAAGCCCAGGAAGACGGTCAGATTGTCTTTTATCTGATGATTCAAAACAAGTAAATTAACAGAGTGATTTTGTTGGAAATAATTTTGAGGCTCCACACGGCTCAGATTTGGTCCTTCTTTAGTTCAAAGAGAACTAAAGAAAATTAGGCTCCACTCGCCCCGAATTGATTATTCTTTAAACTCAAAGAGAGTTAAAGAAATAAGAAAAAATTGGTGTATGACAGAGAATAGAAGAAATCAGAGAAGGAAAAATTGACTTCAAGAGATTTTGGGGTGTAAAATAATAAAGGGGGGTCTCTATTTATAGGCAAGGGGGTTGCCATCGGAGGGGGTGCCAGCACTGCCCAAGAGTACCACCCCTCAAGGAGGGCGACAACCCATTTAGCGCTTGACGGTACTGCCGGAGGGGTCTGCGGTACTGCCAAAGGGGTCGGCGGTACCGCCTCTTAAGGAGGGTGGCACCGCCCTCCCTTGAGGTGGCAGCCCGGGTCTGACTTCGATCCAACGCATTTCTGAGTTCGTTCGAGTGCAGGTTTGATTTTGGTAAGTGTCGATCGGTTTGGCACGAGTCTGAGGGGTGTAGAAAATGAGTGTTCACAGTTATGTCAATTTATGTATAATGCAACTGATTCACACTGGCAGGCTATTAAACGAGTTCTTCACTATCTCAAGAAAACAATGCACTATACTTTGTTTTCTCGGCTACCTCATCAATGCAATTACAATGCTTCTCTGATAATGATTAGGGATGGTGTCCTGATGATCGACGATTAACAAATGGTTATTATGAGGCCTCGTCCAAGCACCAAGATGCTCATTAAGGGGGCGGTTTCCTACTGGATAAAGGCAATTTTTGCCTTGCATTTTCAAATTGATATTTAATCTTTTGTTCTGAAATTTAGTAGAGTCGCAACCTTCATTTTTAAGGGAAAAGAAAGGAAAATCTGATTTGACTCCAAAATGTAACCCATGGATAAAATCACTAGACCTTCGAACTGGGACTGATCTCGGGGACTAGGTTTTTGGTTTTAAGTAACTTAAACTTTGGCTTTATGTAACTCAAACTTTGGCTTTCCATTTAACAATTTATTTATGAAAATTAAGTTTCATGAACAGATATTAAGATGGCAATTATACAATGCATGAATGACATATAAAAGAACATATAATATAACTTTTAAAGTAAATAAAGTAAATAAAATAAGTTTATTACATCAAAAGCCAATAATAGGGGATGTTAAGTCTAGCCCTCAATAGAAATTCTAGGTTAACCACATATTCCCCAAAATAACATTAAAATATATTAGATTAAGAAAAAGTAAAGGTTTTGGTGTTTTTAGATTTGAACCTATGAAACAACTTGCATGCGTATCCCGTTGAATGGGAATCAAAACCCATGTAATTCTTCCTTCTTGTGAAGGGGGTTTGATTCGATTTTAAGAAAAGATTGATTGTGGTTCTTTTAATTGACGCATATCAATTAATTTTAAGGTATGAATAAGATACCTTGGTTTGAGAGGGACACCTTCTTAGAAGGGGTCTGATTTTGCTTTGCAGGGGATGACTTCTTAGAGTTTGCCCAGATCGGAGTTCCACTTTGAATTTGGTAAAGGACGTGGGGGATGACTTCTTAGAGTTTTTTTCGAATTAAAGTTTCACTTTGGATTATGGGGGATGCCTTTTTAGAGTTCTATTGGATAAGAGTTCAATTAGCACAATGGAGATGCTTCTAGATTGACTCAAAAAGAGATAGAGAAATCAATTTGAAATCAAAAAGAGATAAACTGTTTATGAATAAGAAAGGTAAATGTAGGAGGAAAAAGGAGAGCCAACTAAGTAAAACTCGACTTAGCGATTCTAGTGTAACTCAAGAAGAGTCGGTGTGTTTTGAGAAGTGAAATGAGCCTTGTATTTATAGGTAAACATTTGAGGGAAAACTAGACTAAAAATTAATGTGGGATCCACGTTCTAGGTTTGTAGCACCTGTGCTGAAGCTTGGTGGCAGAGGGAACAACGCTTAGAGTATGAGCTGGCTTGGGTGGCGGTGCTGCCAAGTGCTGCTTGTGGCATTAGTGATGCCGCCACCTAGGACTGGCACTACTGCCAATGTTAAGGGTGGCTGCCACCATGCTTATTCTGATGTTTATCTAGTTTTATTCGAAGTGGTTTAACATCTAGTTGATGCTGATTAATCCGACACGGTTAGGTTTGTCTATATTCGGAGTTGACTTTGATCTCCAGTCAATTGTTAATCAGTTTGTCATGACCTGAGTATGCTTGGATGCAAAATCATATGTTCATAGCTGCCCCTCGTCATGATGATAGCGAACATAGGCTACCACAATCAGATTAGGTAAAGATGTCCTAAGCCTATCCTAGGATGAGTCTGATAAGCCAAAATGAGAAAACCTTAGCATGAGGGATCTGAAATTGGATTTTGAGGTGCCACTGTTTGCGTGGGCTTGAAAATGATTGTGATTTTCCATAGTTTGTGTGGATTTTAAAAAATGAATTTTGGTTTGAAATATAATTTTTGATTTGCCACTGTTTGCATGGGCTTGAAAATGATTGTGATTTGCCACGATTTGCATGGGCTTTGAAAATAAATTTTGATTTGAAACACGATTTATAGTTTGCCATAGTTTGTGTGGGCCTTGAAAATGACTTTTGATTTGCCATGGTTTACATGGGCTTTGAAAAATGATTTTTTATTTGAAACATGATTTTTTATTTGCTACGATTTGCTTGGGCTTGAAAATAATTGTGATTTGCTATAGTTTGTGTGGGCTTTGAAAAATAAATTTTGGTTTGAAAAATAATTTTTGGTTTGCCACGGTTTGCATGGGCTTTAAAAATGACTTTTGATTTTCCATGGTTTGCATAGGTTTTGAAAAATAATTTTTAATTTGCCACAGTTTGCGTGGACTTGAAAATGATTGTGATTTGTCACGGTTTATGTGGGCTTTAAAAAATGAATTTTGGTTTGAAACACGATTTTTAGTTTGCCACGGTTTGCTTAGGCTTTGAAAATAACTTTTGATTTGTCATGATTTGTATGGGCTTTGAAAAATAATTTTTGATTTTCCACTATTTACGTGGGCATAAAAATAGTTGTGATTTATCTCAGTTTGTGTGGGCTTGGAAAAATGAATTTTGGTTTGAAATATGATTTTTGATTTGCCACGATTGCGTCGATTTTGAAAATGACTTTTGGATTTTTAAAATGATTTTATTTACCAATGGCTGCTTGGGCTTAAAATTTTTTTGGTTTGCCCAAGGCTACTTGGGTTTAAAATAATTTTATCTTGCCAAGGGTTGCTTGGGTTTGAAATGACTTTATCTTGCTAAGGGTTGCTTGGGCTTTAAAATAATTTTGTTTCCAAGGGTTGCTTGGGCTTTAAAATGATTTTGTTTTGCCAAGAGTTGTTTGGGCTTTAAAATGATTTTGTTTTGCTAAGGGTTGCTTGGGCTTAAAATAATTTTGCTTTTCTAAGGGTTACTTGGGATTAAAATGATTTTGTTTTGCCAAGGGCTGCTTGGGCTTAAAATGATTTTGTTTTGCCAAGGGTTGCTTAGGTTTAAATTGATTTTGTTTTGCTAAAGGTTGCTTGGGTTTAAAATGATTTTGTTTGCCAAGGATTGTTTGGACTTAAAATGATTTTGTCTTTTCAAGTTTAAAATGAAATGGGCGAGACTTTAATGATATGTGACTTCCAAATCTTTAAGTCAAAGGAAATGATGCATGGCTTAGGAGATTTCCTAAATCGAAAAGAGTTTAATGAGATACAATGTCCTAACTTTATACTAGGCTAGAAGTGAATACTTAAGCTATCTTTGGATAATCGATTTTTTTTTTAGAAAAAGCAAACCTAAATCCATTCTAGGTTGGAAAATACAATTACCCTTGGAGGGTTCAATAAGCTTTTATTGACAAAAATTGAGACTCTGAGTCTTGTATGAACATCTTATTTCTAATGCATGTTTTGAAAAATTTAATACCTTGAACCAGTAAAAAATTGATTTGCATTGTAAGGTAATAATTTATGAGAAATGTCGTATTAATGATTGAAGTTTTAGTAGGAAGCCTCACTTTTGGAGGGAAGGTGACTTGGAGAAGGGGTGACTTGGTCACTTTGAGAGTTTTGGAGGGGAAATTAAGGGCTTGATCTTGTATCAAATGGTGAGATTTTGGTTAATCTTGAATCATAGGTTTGAATTTGATTTGATCTTAGATAAAAAGGTTAGTTTATGGCTTGATCTTAGATCAAGGGGTGAGGTTTGTTTTGAGTTTGGATCAAAAGGTGAGATTTGGTTGATATTAGATGATGGGTTTATATTTGGTTTGATCTTGGATCAAAAGTTAAGTTTAGAGCTTGATATTGGACCAATGAGTGAAGTTTATTTTGATCTTGGATCAAAAGATGAGATTTGGTTGATCTTAGATCATGGGATAGTTTCTTGGAATAAATGGATGAGTTTAGGGCTTGATCTTGGACCAAAGGGTGAGGTTTGTTTTGATCTTGGCTCAAAAGGTAAGGTTTGGTTGATCTTATATCATGGGATTGAATTTTGGTTTGATGTTTGATCAAAGGTTAGGTTTAGGGCTTGATCTTGGACCAAGGGCTATATTTGGGTTTTTATAGAGACGACCCATTTTTTAGGATTATGATTCGAAGAGATGGCCCACTTTTGGGGAATGATGACTTAGATCACTTTGATGGTCATGGAGGTTAAGAGGGAATTGGTAATCTATTTGGCAGTGATAGTAGAAAGGTGAGGTTTTAGCAATGATGTTGGTTGAAGCCACATTCAATTTGGGTTGGTGTGTAAGATTTAGGATGATGCCATGCTCAATCTTAGTTTAAAGATTAACTTGGAAGACTAAGGTCAAATATTGCCTAAAGGTTATTTTTTGGAAGTTATGGCCAGGTTTAGTCTTGAGGTTGATTAGTCCTGTCAGATTGGTTCAAAATACTTTTGACAAACTATGGTAAGGTTTAACCTTGATGTAGACTGGTCTTATCAGTTTGACTGGGGTCAACTATGGTAAGGCTAATGATCAGGTTTGGTCATAGAATTTGATTGGTAAGATAAAGCTTTGCACAACTTCGACAGTTGTTTGTAAGACTAAAATAAGCTTTGTCTATAGAATGGTATACTTGATGGGCATGGGATTGACCTCCTTTTATTAGGGTGCTAGGATTATGAGGCAGATGGGTCAGTTTCAGGTTGTTTTACCAGACGGGATCTACTTCACTGATTAATGTTGCAATAGCTCGAGCCATAATGAATCATTAAAGGAGGTCTATGCACTTTGTTAGACCGACTAGTTTGTCATATAGGTTGGAGGGGTATGATGTTTGGTTTATTACCTTAGTTTGGCCTACTGAGAAGGTTAGACAATCTACCTTGATAAAAAATCTAGAAGTAGGGATAGAGATAGATGATGGAGCTATGACTGCTATAGAAACATCTACTGGTAGAGTGACAAAGATGATGGAGACAAACTGTTGACATTGGAGGTGGAAGGACGATGACTACAGATAGAGCTTTTGATAAAGCGTTTGGAAAGAGACCGGCTAATAATGACTCAAATGATAACAAAGATATCCATCCTATGAGAAGGAGGACCCGTAGTTAGGATTTTTGCCTTTTGCTTTACTTATGTCCACCTAGGATTAGATAGGTTTTTTTATTTATTTTGACTATGGATTGGACTTTAAAATAAAAAGAGACGGAAGCTTGATTTTTGACTTATGACACTGATTTTTTGAATAGAATGAATGAGACATGAATTTGACTTATATGTTCTGCACTGAAACGAGATAGGAATCCATGATGAGTGGGATGTCGACTTATGACTTTGTTAGATAGGATAGTCAAAATGAGACATTTTTCTTTATTCTCTTTCTTTTTTTTCTTTTTTTTTTTATTATTTGCTATCATTTTTGCCCGAGTTGCCTTTTTAGATTTTTAACTAGCCGAACTACTCTAATTTTTACCTAAGTCAACTTATTTAGATTTTCAACTTAGTGAGCAAGAGTTATTTAATCTTGGCACAAAAAATGATTATTTTATCCTACTTTGGACCATACCCAAAATGGATTGCCTATGTATCTCTGTAACACTTTTATATTTTTTTTTTTGAGAATCAGGTCCTCGTAGTTCTGTTCACATTACTCATTAACTAAGGAAATAAGGAGTTGTCCCAGTTGGAGTGCGAATGACAGTTTGGTGTAATGTATACAAAAGATATTCTCGCCAATTCCTACGATTAGTGGATCATCTTTTGCATAATGGTCTTGAGAGTTTTGTTTGCTACTTGAACTACCCTTATTTGTTTGGGAAGGTGAAGACCTATGGTATTGGATCTTTTCCTTTTGAAATAGATTAACTACTTCTTTCTAGAATGTGCGAGCCACCCGTACTCATCTTTTCCTCTTCATGATTGGTTCAATATACTTGTTCTTTAGTGTTTTGGCAACTTCTTTCTTCTCAATTTTTTCTTAATAGGCTTTACATACTTTTAAGTTGGACATCTTGTGAATTACAATACTTAGATCAATTTATGTTATATCATTAGGTTTCCATGCAAAGCAATCAAGTCATGATATGAATTTTGGATCATCTTTTATGCCAAAAATAATTGATTCTTCTTTATTTTCTTTTTTTTTGATGTCTCATTCTGATTGGGTTCATAAAAGAAAAATCTAAAGAAGAAAAGGCAAACATTTCATTATAAGTAAAAGTCACATTATCATAGGTTACATTCAATGTTAAAAGAAAGACTGGAAGGGCCTTTTCACAGACTCAAAACTAAGAAGGGGAAACAACGACTCAAATAACTCGGACTTGGACTCAGGTTCAGATTCGGATGACTTGGACTCCAGCTCAGTTTCATTATAGCAGGCCATCTTGTATAGTACCAATTTGTGGCAGGGGAAAGAATGGTTGAAATAAGTTTTGTAGGGTTTGCTTATACTCTTAGGACAATCCGGAGATCAGTAGAGATGCTAGATCCTAGCTGGATAGGGGGGAAGGATGTTCTCATCTTCAATGAGGTCCTGGATTTTGTGCGTTAAGTTTTTGCATATATCAGTTTGATGGCCATGACTTTAGTGATATTCATAGTATTCATTCATGTTCCAACTTCTAGGCAAATGGTTTGGAGGTGGCCTCAGTTCTAAAGATATGACCAGTTTGGTTCTAATGCTTCCTTGTAAATTAAGCTAAAGGGTTTACCTAAATCGGTAAATTTTTTTTTTCTCCAATTTAATGGTGGTTACTTCCTTTCCTTTCTTCATAACACCTTTGGAAGTGGAAGTGTCATTTTGCTTTCCCCTTTTCTTTACTAGGCTATTTTGCTTCCTTGTTTATATTTGTTGGCATAGTTGATGAGCTTAATTGAATTGGGTTGGCTTGAGTCTGGTTCATCATCTCCCTCACCTCTCCAATGATGGTTTGATATTGGAAGTTTAGGGTATTAGCCACATAGTCTATTGCATTCAGAAAGCTAGCTTATTAGGCGGCTATGTTTTTATTGAAGCTGGTCTACTTAGAGATCAATACTTTTTCTAGTGGACTTATTAAGCATTTAAGGTAGACTTAAGGACAACTTGAAAATTTTCCTCCTGTTTCTTGAGGAGAGTGGTGAAAAGTATGGTCATGACCTCGGGATCGGTTTCTTCAGTCATGGGTACCTTGCTTGAAAGGAAAGGGAAAAAGGTCAATTTATGATTTATTAGTAGAACAAGTGTACAAGTATGTTATGCACAATGACAGGTTGGTTATATTACAGATAAGTGAATGACTTTTAAGAAAAAGATAGGTTTCCTCTTAGTTAGGTGTATAGAACTCACAATGTGATGGGTCGAATCCATTGGTCAATTTAGGTATGTGTTCAACAGGTCAATTTTGGTCAATTTATTTGATAAGATATTGGGTCAGTTTGACTGATAGGGTCTATAAGACAGTGGGTCGGTTTGGTTTGGTGGGTCAGGTTCATTGCTTACGGACAAGGTAATGTCTTAGCAACTTCTTTTTGGGCTTGAGGGTGAGGACTATCTTTGTTTAGGCTTTGGGTGAAGGTCATTTATGTTTAGGTCATAAGGTTTAGGACTCAAGGTTTCTAAGTCATAGGGTAAGAGGTAAAAGTTTGTAGGACTTATAGTTTATAAGCTCTAGGGTAAGAGGTAAAAGTTTGTAGGACTTAAAGTTTATAAGCCCTAGGATAATGGTGGAATCATGATTGGAACAAATGTTCAATGTTTAGTTTGATCCTTATCTAGTTCAATGTATCGCCTAAATTTTATTAGGATAGAATGCATGCTTGATGCATTATAAATGCATGATTAAAAATTATTTCATGATCATGGCTTGAATAATTTATGATGCATAAAATCTAGAGTCTAAGTTCTAGATTTATTACATAAAGGCTAGGTGGTTTGGATTAAGGGTACTTGTCACACTAGGGCAGTGATATACCTAACCACATGTGAGTCAAAGAGCCTTGTGTGGGTCTAATAATACTATTGCCTGTTACACTTCAAAAACATTAAAGATTCATCATGGGATCGATACTTTTGCTATCTCCCAACATACTCAAAGAGAGCTGCCAGGTCGATGCTAATCGTTATCCGAAGTTTTTAATTCGTAACTGGTTATTCAAAGTGATGCATGCAAAATCAATAGCTAAATAAAAAGACAAAATAAAAGTTACTTCAAAAAAGTGAGTATGATTTTTTTTTTCAAACTAATTAGTAGTCCTCTTTAACTTTTTAGAAAAAAGTTTGTCCCTAGTGGAGTTGCCAACTGTGATACCTCGTCCAAGCACCGAGATGCTCATTAAGGGGATGGTTTCCCATGGACTAAAGGCAGCTTTTGTCTTGCATTTACAAATTGATCTTTAATCTTTTATTTTGAAATTTAGTAGAGTCACCACTTTCATTTTTAAAGGAAAAGAAAAAAAAAATGATTTGACTCCAAAACATAACCCACTAATAAAATTCCTAGACCTTTGAACCGGGACTAGGCTCGGGAATAAAGTTTTTTGGTTTAAGTAACTCAAACTTTGGCTTTCTATTTAACAATTGATTTATGAAAATTAGGTTTCATGAACAAATATTAAGATGACAATTATACAATGTATGAATGACATATAAAAGAACATATAATATAACTTTTAAAGTAAATAAAAGAAGTTTATTACATCAAAAGCCAATAATAGGGGATGTTAACTCTAGCCCTCAATAAGAATTCTAAGTTAACCACACAGTCTCCAAAATAACATTAAAACAAATTAGATTAAGAAAAATAAAGGTTTTTAGTGTTTTTGGATTTGAAACTATGAAACAGCTTGCCTGCGTATCTTGTTGAATGAGAATCAAAACCCACACAGTTCTCCCTTCTTGCAGAGGGGGGGGGGGGGGGGGGGGTTTGTTTCGATTTTAAGAAAAGTTTGTTTGTGGTTATTTTAATTTTTTAAAAAAAATTAATTTAAAGGTAAAAATATTAAACAGTGGTTGGTG
>CANXYC011605981.1:0-22449 GCA_948193065.1 Aleurites moluccanus
CAAAGATCGACTTGATTATTTCTATAATCAAGGTAGAGAAGAGTACTTTAAGTCCAGAGCCCAAAAGTATCAGTCAACCGTCTACAAAGCCAACATGCCACCTGGTCCTTTCATCGCTTCTAATCCAAACGTCGTCGTTGTACTTGATGGAAAGAGCTTTCCTGTTCTTTTTGATGTAACAAAGGTTGAAAAGAAAGATCTTTTTACTGGTACTTACATGCCCTCTACAAAACTCACCGGCGGCTATCGAATTCTTTCCTATCTCGACCCATCTGAGACTAAGCATACCCAACTCAAAAATCTCTTGTTCTATCTTTTGAAATCTCGCCGTGATTATGTAATCCCTGAGTTCAGTTCTACTTATAACAAATTGTTTGATAGTCTAGAGAAGGATCTTGCATCCGAAGGAAAAGTTAGTTTCAATGATCCTGGTGAACAAGCAGCCTTTAGTTTCTTGGGTAAGTGTTATTTTGGTGTGGATCCCGTTGATACTAAAGTTGGGACTGATGGGCCTACTCTGATTGCAAAATGGGTACTATTTCAACTCGCTCCTATACTCACCCTTGGCCTTCCAGCTATTCTAGAGGAGCCAACCATCCACACCTTCCGTCTCCCAGCCTTTCTAATCAAGAGAGATTACAAAAAACTCTATGATTACTTTTACTCTTCTGCCGGTTCTATCCTCGACGAGGCTGAGAAGATGGGGATCTCAAAAGATGAAGCCTGTCATAATATCCTTTTCGCTACTTGCTTCAATACCTTCGGTGGCCTTAAAATCTTTTTCCCCACCGTGCTCAAATGGATCGGTGGTGCCGGAGTCGAACTCCATACAAAATTAGCCAAGGAGATCAGATCAGTCATCAAATCCAACGGTGGGAAGATCACGATGGCTGCTCTAGAACAGATGCCATTAATGAAATCCGTAGTCTACGAAGCTTTCCGTATCGATCCACCTGTACCTTTACAATACGGAAAAGCAAAACAGGATTTGATCATTGAAAGTCACGACGCTGCGTTTGAAGTCAAAGAAGGCACCATGATATTTGGGTTCCAACCGTTTGCCACGAAAGATCCGAAAATATTCGACAGACCCGAAGAGTACGTGCCAGATCGGTTCATGGGCGAAGGAGAAAAGTTGTTGCAAAACGTGTTTTGGTCAAATGGACCGGAGACAGAGCATCCGACGGTGGCAAATAAACAGTGTGCTGGTAAAGATTTCGTGGTATTTATATCAAGACTTTTCGTTGTCGAATTATTTCGACGGTACGATTCGTTTGAGATTGAAGTTGGGACATCGACATTGGGATCTTCCATCACCATTACGTCAGTTAAGAAAGCAAGTTTTTAGAACAAGAAAAAAAAATTTCAATTTTTATTTTGGTTTCCAAGCATATTAAAAAAATAAAATTGTGGATGTTGCTCGTGGGGTAATCTAATAATTGCTCTCAAAGTGGCAAGTGGAGGTCCAGTGTTTTTCTTTTTCTTTTTATTTAAATTATCATTGCAGGGGATTGGAATGAGTGTAATTTTTTTTTTTTTAAATAAATGAAGGATTCCAGTAACCAGAAAATTAGCAATATTTTAAGGGTGGTTTTGTAGTATTATTATTGTATCAATAAAAGTGATCTTATCTGTTATTGAATTATTTAGTTTAAATTTTAACGGTTGAAAGTAGTGAAGGGATATTTATTATTCAGGTAATTAAAAATTATGAGTGTAACCTGTTATTTATAATATATTTTGTAAATAATTAACATTATAAGTCTTATTTATTACTGTTAACTAAATTCATTCATTTCTACTTATTTCAACTATGTTTCTACCACGTATATATATATATATATATATATATATATATATATATATATATATTTCATAAATAAATTTAATTAATTGATTAATTTATATTTAATTAATAATATATTATCACTTAAATTCAATATTTCATATATAAATTTAATTAATTTATTAATTTATATTCGATTGATAATATATTAATCAATTAATTTATATTTAAAATATTTAAAATTTAATATTTTATTAAAAAAAAATTATATCAATTATTGATTATTTTTTTAATTTTTTTAAATATATTATCGTGTTTGCCTAGTAGTGTTTCGAAATCTACATTATATATACCACCAACAGTCGAAATCTACATAGTGTTTCGACCATTGATGGTGTATAATATATAGATACTAAAGTGTTTCTGATTTATATATATATATAACGTATAAATTTGATGTTTTACATAGAAATTTAATTAATTAATTAATTTTTATCAAATTAATAATATATTAATTAGTTAATTTTTATCTATAAATTCAATTTTGAAGTTGTATTAATCAATTTTAATAATTGACAAATTTATATTCAATTAATAATATATTAATCTATTAATTTATTTTTAAATTGCATAAATTTATTTTTCAAGAAAAAAAATTTAATAAATTGACTAATTTTTATTCAATTAATAATATATTAATTAATTGATTTATATCTAATCACTTAAATTTAATATTTTATATATAAGTTTAACTAATTCATAAATTTATATCTAATTTATGACATATTAATTAATTGACTTATATTTAAATCAAATTACTTAAATTTAATGTTTTATATAGAAATTTAACTAATTAACTAATTTTTATTTAATTAATAATATATTAACAAATTAATTTATATCTAAATTACTAAAATTTAATGTTTCATTTATAAATTTAACTAATTGACTAATTTCAATTCAATTAATAATTAAAATATTCTTTAAATTAGAATAAATTGAAATATTAGATATTTTTATTTTTTAAAATATGTATAATGTTTCGTCCATTATATATATATATATATATATATATATATATATATATATAGTTAAATTTATCTTCGAAAAATAAAATTTAAGTGATTTAAATATAAATTAATATATTAATATATTATTAATTGAATAAAAATTAGTTAATTAGTAAAGTTTATTAATAAAATATCAAAATTAAATATATGAATAAAAAATAATTACTTAATATATTATTAATTAAATAAAAATTAACTAATTACTTAAATTTCTACATCAAACATGAAATTTATACGTTATGCATATATATAGGAGACGAAATACTTTATATATTATCACAACTCGATCTTATTTGACATGTGATCGATATTAAGGAACAAAAAAGCATAAAATTTTCAGATTCTGTAATAAGTCTGTTAAACATAATCTCAATAATATAACATCATTATTTAGCCACTCAGAGTTGATATCATACACTTAATATCATCAACTAAAGATTTATATTTAATAGAGTAACGATAGAATTATGACCATAATTTTAATACTATCATAACAATGCGGAATTCTAAAAATTTTAAAACAATAAATATGAATTAATTACATAATAAAATGAAATAATTCTACTGCCTGAGAAATAAAAGGCATGAATATTCAATTTAAAAATTTAATCTTTATGAGCTCAACCCGGAACTTAGAAAAAAATATTTGAACAGAAATGAACGTTTGATTCAATAAGTTGATATATATTAATTTAATATACAGATTATTTATTATTTTACATGAAGTCTCATATTACATATAATCATACATAAACATATATAACATTCATAATGAAAAATATCTGTGAAATCCAATCTCATATATGTTTTCATTTATCGTAAATGAGAAACCGACCCCTCTCTTAACTCTCTTAAAATCTAACTATGGAGCTACTGTGAAATCAACTCAAACCATGCATTTCTGTACTCTTTTATCCATGTCCAAAGGTCATAGTGAGATCAACTCAAATCAAACAATTCTTGTAATAATATCATTATCATATCATATCATATTATATCGTTAATATTTTATGTGTTAGTACAACTGGACTGCATATCATCCTATTTACCATCACAACCACATACATACATATTATCAACATCATATAATATGACATAAATATACATAATGTTACTAAATCAAATGTAATATTGATAGCTTAAATAAATATATATTCTTATTCATATAATGTTTACATGTGATGCATAGATATATAGTTAAATTAAAAAATATCAATTCACAAATTTAACGATCATCAAATTGGTTGGTTCTCTCAAAACACCTTTTGATTGACAAAAATGAAATACATCTGAAGTATTAAAATTAAATATGAAAATTATTAGAATTATATTCAAATATTGATTTATAAATAAAAAAATAAATTTCCGGAATTTGCTGAAATTTCGGTAAAATTTTTTCCAAAATAAAACATAACCTCCTGAAATAAAAACGATAACGCTTCTAATAAATATTTCATAATTGACATCCTACACTATCAATCAATTGATCCCTCTTAAGTTTCCATCTCAACAAACATATTTATAAAAGTCTAATTAATATCACAATCTAATTCTACTCATTATTCAATCAGATAAAAGTCAATTTTGACATCCAATTAATTTTATTTTTTTAATCCATAAAAATCCATCTATAAAATTTCAAAAATATTAATTCAATACTATTATCTATTACCAATTAGCAATTAAATTCATAAAATAATTAATTTAAAAATTACTTTTTGATTTACTATATCTCAAAATAAATTCTCAATATATTATAATTTAATTTCAACATTTAATTCATCATTATAGATACACCATAAATAATAATGATAGCGAATAATTCATTTAACAACACTTAATTAAAATAACATTTCGTAAATAATTATTTACTAAATCTCCAATAAATAATTACATTAAAATTAATATTTAAATCTAGTTACCTTAAAAATATTTAGAATAATATCATCATCAAAATATTTTGTCTCAATAATTCATTTATCGAATTTCAATAATTATCTTAATTTAATATTTTTATAGACTTAATTTAATTACTTACTTCATTAAGTTACTCCTCAAATATTTTAACCTCTCAATATCTAATTTCTATAGATATTGTCCACTTAATTTTCATAATAATTTTTAAATCAATATAATAAATTCATCTTAATTTTTACATTTAATAAAAATACATTTTATAATAATTTATTGTCTAAAAATTCTAAAAACAACTCCAAATTTAATATTTTTCAAATTTAATATTTTTCATAAATATCGTGTAAATAATTTTCTTAATAACTCTAAATATTTAAAATAATTTATAATAATTTATCCATTCAAAATATTAAATTTTAATTATCTAAGTCTAAATTCTCCATAAATACTCAACTATTTTCACAAAATTATCTCAAAATATACTACAAATAATTAATAAATAATTTTAAAATAATTTAAAACTTATTTATTCAAAATTTGTTGAAAATCTTTCAATCCCCGTTCTGATTTCCGATCAAAGCAAACTAGGTACCCATGAAAAGTTCATGAAAAATGGAGTCTAAAGGAGCCAGAACCACCATAAAAGCTCGCCGGAATAGCTCAAATCGACTGGAAAACAGTTCAATCACCGTCACCTTCATTTGCGGTGCGTCCACCACCATGGATGAGCTGCTCCGGTCGCCGTCACACTCCTTGAAGTCGTCGGCAGCTCAGCAAACTCCTTGACTAGCGCGTGTCTCCTTCCGATCACCAGATAGCGGTGGTTCGACCTTCTCTCTTTATCTTTCTTCTCTGCTGTTCTCTATATATATATATATCTTTTCTTTTTCTTTTTTTCTGTCGTCGTTCTGTGTCCCTTTCTTTCTTTATCTATATCTATATACATATACAATATATAATATAATAATAATAATAAAAAAAAAAAAAAAACAAAGGACGAGATCTGGATTCGTCCTTTTCTCTTTTTTTTTTTTTAATAATAATAATATTATAAATTAATAATCTAAAGAATATTCCAAAAATATTCTTTCAAAATAATTTAATAATTTAAAAATAAATAATAAATTTTTACTAACTAACTAAGTAAATAAATATATATATAACAATAATAAAATATTAACTAATAAAACCTCTTAATAATTTAAAATATTAAAATAATTAATTTAATAATTAATAAATGACTAATAATTTATAAATATTAATTTAATACATTAATTCAAAAAATTTAAAATCAATTTTTATTTTTATTTTATTTTATTTATTATTTTTTTTAATATATCTTTTTCCAAAACTTTATTTAATACTAATTATTAATTATCAATTTAAATAATATATACAATAAAATTAATATTATAATTATAAAACTAATAATTAATAAATAATTATTTATTTTCTTTAAATTAAAATATTATAAACCATAAAATATTTTCATATTCATTAAATATTCTAAAAATATTATTATTATTTGATAAAATATAATAAATAAATAAATAAATAATTCAAAAATCTGTGTATTACATATATAAGAGTCCAAACAATCGAGTCATTTATTATATATATAGGAATGAGAAATACTTTAGTATCTATAGACCATCAATACTTGAAACACTATGTATTCATTAATTTATTTATAATTATTAATATATTGATTAATTTATTTATATTCAAATCAATTAATATTTAATATTTTATTAAAAAATTTATACCAATTGATTTTTAAAATTTTTTTAAACATATTATCATGTTTCACCTAATGGTTTTATATATATATATATATATATAATAAATTAGTTAAATTTATATATAAAATATTAAATTTAACTGATTTGAATTTAAATCAATAATTAATATGTTATTAATTGAAAAAAAAATTAATCAATTAGTTAACTAATTTATGAAAAATCTATTATATATATGTATATGGTAGAAACATTATAGAATTTGATAGAAATATAGTAGAAACATGATAAAAATTGGTAGAAATAGGTCGAAATTGTAGAAATATAATAGAAATTGGTAGAAACACTATAATCAAAACACTATAGTCGAAACACTTTATATATTTAAAAATTTTAAAAAATTAATATTTCAATTAATGTTAATTTAAATAATATTTTAATTATTAATTAGATAAAAATTAGCTAATTAATTAAATTTGTGAATGAAATATTAAATTTATATATATATATATATATATATAATGGGTTGAAATTGGTAGAAATGCTATCCATTTGACCATTATATATATTTATATTATTTAAAATTATTTTTTCATAGACATTTAACTAATTAATTAATGATATATTGATGAATTCATTTATGTTTACTTCATTTAAATTTAATATTTCATGTATAAATTTAGTTAATTTATATCAAATTAATAATATATTAATTAATTAATTTATATTCAAATCATTTCATATTTAATATTTTATTAAAAAAATTTATATCAATTATTAATTAATTTTTTTTTTTTTATTTTTAAATATATTATCATATTTGGCATATATATATATATATATAACGTAGAAATTTGACGTTTCATATAGAAATTTAATTAATTAATTTATATTTAATTAATAAATATTAATCAATTAATTTATATCCATATACCTAATTTTGATATTTTATTAAAAAATTTTACTAATTGACTAATTTTTATTCAATTATTAATATATTAATCTTTTAATTTATACCTAAATCACTTAAAATTTATTTTTTAAAGTTAAATTTAACTAATTGACTAATTTATATCTAATTAATAATATATTGATAAATTGATTTATATCTAATCACTTAAATTTGATATTTTATATATATGTTTAACTAATTTATAAATTTATATATAATTAATAATATTTAATCAATTAACTTATATTTAAGACACTTAAATTTAATGTTATATGTACAAATTTAACTAATTAACTAATTTTAATCTAATTTATAATATATTTATCAATTAATTTGCATCCAAATAACTTAAATTTATTATCTCATTTATAAATTTAACTTATTGACTAATTTCACTCTAATTAATAATTAAAATATACTTTAAATTACCATAAATTTAAATATTAGATTTTTTTAATTTTTTAAATATAGATAATATTTTGACTATAGTGTCTATTTTACTCATTACAGTGTTTCGACTATACTGTTTATGTCATCAATGAAAGTATTTCAACTATAAATATATATAATATTGATTCTTTATAGATAAATTTAATTAATTAACAAATTTTTATTAAATTAATATTTTATTAATTAATTGATTTATATCAAAATCACTTAAATTTAATATTTCAGGTATTCATTTAACTAATTAACTAATTTATATCTAATTAATGAAATATTAATTAATTAATTTATATTTAAATCTCTTAAATTATATATATATATATATATATATATATATATATTGATGGATAAATTTTATACGTGGTTAAATTATTATATTTAATTATTTAATTAATTAATTTTAAATATTTTTTAAATATTATAAAATATAAATCAATAAATTTATATTTAAATTATATAAATTTGATATTTTATGTATAAATTTAACTAATTGACTAATTTATATCTAATTAATGATATATTAAACAATAAATTTTTAAGAAAATGACTTAAATTTAATATTTTATAACATCAATAAATTTGATGTTTGATATATATATATATATGTGTGTGTTATTAGAAATAATAGAAACAAGGTAGACATTGGTAGAAATAGGTAGAAATTGTAGAAACATGGTATAATACCATGTTTCTACAATTTCTACCTATTTCTACCAATGTCTACCTTATTTCTATTATTTCTAATAACTAACACACACACACACATGTATATATATATATATATATATATTGATTATTGATTAATTGATTTATATTCAAATCATTTAAATTTAATGTTCCATACATAAATTTAACTAATTTAATAATTTATATCCAATTAATAACATATTAATCAATTGATTTATATTTAAATCACTTGAATTTAATATTATATATATAAATTTAACTAATTGACTAATTTTGATTTAATTAATAATATATTAATTAATTATTTTGTATTTAAATCACTTAATTTTATCATCATTGACAAATTTAAATAATTGGCTAATTTTTATCTAATTAATAACTAAAATATTCTTTAAATTAGCAAAAAATTTAAATATTAATTTTTTTTAATTTTTGAATATATATAGTGTTTTGACTGTAGTATTTCGATTATAGTTTTCTACCAATTTTTACCATATTTTTACCATTTCTACCTATTTCTACCAATTTCTGCCATATTTCTAAAATTATTATCATACTGTAGCAAAATAGTTGAAGTTATCATAAAATTTGTCGAAATTTAATACAATTACAAATAACAATTCAAATATAATATACAATAATTTACTTACTTGTTAAGTCTTTTTATAGTTAATAAGTAATTACATTCAATAAATTATTATTTACTAAAATTAATAATTGAAAAAATAATTTCAATTCAAATTGTTTAAAAAATTCAATACCGACAAAAAGAAGAACATTAAATTTTACTTCAATATGCATTAAAATAAAAAAAAATAATGAATTAAGCCAATTTTTTATATTAATAGCCCATTATTTGAACCTATTATCATAACTTAAAATATGGATCCATAATTACCTTTTTAACTTGTTTATTAGGTAAAAAGTTATATGCTATTCACCTGTAAATGTAGGTCATTTTGAATTGTATCATACAAAAATTGCATGATGACCAAAACAAAATCACCAATTATTCCTTGAAGAAGATGCGTACGTTGTAAAATAATGAAAGCCCCATGGCCCATATCTTTGGTAATGCCCTATAGTGAAAAAGGCAAATGAAAAAGTTGGAAGGGGGCTTCCTCAGCCTTTTATTTACAACACTAGCTAAGTATGACAGTTAAATTAATTAAATTAAATTAAAATGGCAGTTTTACGATTATTTATTTAAAAAATAAAATAAAATAAAATAAATATTCGATTTAATTTATAATTTTAATTTTTTTATTTATTTCAAACTGAATAATTATTTTATATTATTATTATAATTAAATATATTTAAATTTATTTTTACATGCATTCGTATATTTTTTAACTTAATATTAATTTAAAATTTTAAAAATAATTATTCATAAAAATTAATTAAAAATAAATAAAAAAATTTAATTCTAAAAAAAATATAAATTTTAAATTTATTAATTAATGGAATATACAATTCTATTTGGCCCACCTAAAAAGTACAAAAACAGTATATGTATAAAATTTTAAAATTCCCTATTTCTTTCACTAACAAAGTCACAGTGCCCTTGCCTCCTCCTCCTCCTCCTCTGAAAATTTTCAACCATCTTTTGTGCAAAAAATTTCTCATTTGCTCTTTACATCATCTCTCCTGCTTGATTCAGGTAAATAATTCGTTCTCTTTTTACTTCAGTTTGTTGAAATTTGATGGATTTAAATGTGGCATGGATCATGAAACTTTAACTCTCCACAACTCCTTTTTTTTTTTAAACTATAACATATATCATTTTACGGTGAATATTGTTATTGGTGAAAGGATTTTGTGATGTGTAGCGGGTTTCTATTTTTGATTTATGAGGATGCTCAATTATTAGAGTTGGGTCTGTTTGATTTTGATAGCTATTATTAGAGTTTTCTGAAAATTCACTTTAGGTTTTAATTAAAAATTCAAGAATTAAAGAAAAGTTACTAAATTGAGAGCAAAATATGCTAGTTATAAGGATATTATCCAATATCCAGAAATGACAAGGTAATTAGAGATTAAAAGTGAGAGTTAAAGAGTAAAAAAGCATTGAATATGGATTTTTTTTTACATAGGAAAGTTCTGGGAAAGTTAACAAGAATAAAGATTTTTTTATTTTATTTTGTTGATGATAAAAAAAAAAGTTTTGAAGTTGGCCCTCCTAAGCAAGTAGGGCTGGTTTCGCTTTTATAGACAAATTTAGTATTGTATATTGAATTATTTTTAAAATTTTTTATAACTGATAATTTATCGTATTTTTTTTCTAAATTTATAAAAGAATAATGATGATTTATAAAAAAAATATCTTTGAATTTCAAAGTGACAAACAGAAATGACCAAATTGACAATTTAATTATAATAATAATTTAATTTAGTTTAAAAATCTTTCAAACCAAAAGGATTGATTTTGTTTAATAAAAATCTTTCAAACTGTTATATCCGTAACACCAGCTCCAAAAAATGTCCTCTCCTGGAAATAGAAAACTGCAAAAGTAGAGAGAGGTTTTCATTTTCTTCTAATTTCTTTCAACAGCAAAAGTAGAAAGATCCTGCATATCAAAATAAAGTGGTCAATTGTTGATGGACATCGCCAAGAATTAATTTTAGAGTTAGTTTGGTATTTAAATTTTACGTTGTTTTTGGATTTTGTCTCCCAATTGTTCAAAATCATTATGTTTTTAAGAAGGTTTTATATTTGTTAACAAGTTAAAAGAGCCACAAAAATGATTTTTTACTTATTTTCTCAACAATTCTTTCAATATATAATTTCTTATCATTATAAATAACCAAAAAACACCTAACTATTTAGTATTAGTTATTCATGTAATTTCCTTTATATTGTGTATTGTTGCCAGAAAATATAGGAATATCTTTTTTCTATAGCAACATTTAAGAAGTACAAATTCAATAGAAACTTGCTTACTCTAAAAGAAATGTTTTGATTTAGTTAACAGGCAACTGTTACTACAAATGTTAAGCTCGAATTTTACCTTGATAATATTCACAGGAAAATAAATCTGATTAAACAATCTCATTAAAAGCACTTCAAAATTCAAATCACTGAATTACATTATATATCAAACTGCTTGATGAGGGTGAGCTTTGTTCACTTAACCATGGATCTTGAACGGAAACAGGTGAATTATCCTTTGCTTTATCCATTGATTTCACACCACTATCCTGTTTAGACAAACCTCTGTTTCCCAATTCATCTTTATTCTGCTCAGTGCAGCTGAGAGGCTTCTCACTTGTATTAGATGAAGAAGAGCAGCAAGATTCAATTGATGAAGCTATGCAATTTATTTCCTCAGAAGGTACCCATCTACTTAGCCTTATTTGCTCTAATTCAGCTGCTACTTCCATCATTGAAGGCCTCATGTCTCTGTGAAATGCAAGGCATCTAAATGCTAATTCTGCTACTTTGTTTACAGAAGCAAGTGTCCAAGCATCACTCTGGATATCAAGAAATGGATCTATAATCTCATTGAATTGCCCCTTCCCAATCCTGTCAGTAGCAAGAGCAGCTAAATTCACTTCATTCTGAGGCCTGGAAAAGTCCACAACTTTCAATGCTGTTATAATTTCGACAAGAACTACCCCGAAACTATAAACATCGCTTTTGTCTGAAAGATGGAAATTTTGATGATACTCAGGATCCAGGTACCCTGGAGTTCCTTGAGGAGTAGTTGAAATATGAGATATTTCAGTTTTGCCAAGTCTAGAAAGACCAAAATCTGCAACTTTGGACCTGAAATTGTAGTCTAAAAGTATATTGCTTGACTTGATATCTCTATGGTATATAGGAGGGTCAATGGAAGAATGGAGATGAGCTATAGCTTGAGCAGTTTCAGCAGCAATAGCAAGGCGAATTGGCCAGGCAAGTCCATCCCCTTTCTCTCTTTGTAAATGCTGACACAATGTTCCATTAGGCATGAATTCATACACAAGAATTTGTTCCCCATTGTCTATTGAGCAACCTAAGAGGCGGACTAAATTCGGGTGATTGACAGATGAAATGAGCTTGATTTCATTCATGACTTGCTCAGTGCTATCAGTATCTCTCTGTTTGATCCTTTTAATAGCAACCCATGAATCATTATGCAGTTTACCAGCATAAACTGTTCCATAGGCCCCAGTTCCAAGCCTTTGTTTCTCTGAAAAACTATTTGTGGCTCTTTCTATTTCTTTGTAGGGATAAATGGGAATGTCGATACCTGTAGCTTCAGCTAGGCGAAGTTTTCTGAAACCTTTGAATTTTGAGGGGGACCGTCTTCGAATGAAACAGCACACCAGACCCAGAGCCATCATTAATGCTGTTCCAGCAACAACTCCTGAGAATTTAGGATTTCAAATCATGTTGGGTCAAACTAATTTCTTGTAATTTTTCAAGTTTTACAGTTTACTCTTAACAAGAAGGAATTTTGTTGCTATATAAATTTTCATGCCCTATTAATTGATTGGCCAAGCTAATAGCACAGAAATTAAAGAAATACCTCCAGTTAAAATAACAATTCTATTGGCTCCTCCGCATTGGCCAGACAAATACTTTGCCACATTGCAAGCTGTTCACATAGAGAAAAAAAATAAACTTTAAGAATGGTTTTGCTGAATTGTTGCAAAGTCAAATAAGCAGATAGGATCTTTGACAAACTAATAATAATTTTGTATTTGAAGAAATTCAAATGAGGTTTTCTACGTGAAGATTTTTCCAAGATGTCAATATAGCTTTTCAATTAAAATCTTACAACCATTAATACCAATTTTCTGACCACCATTAATATTAATTTTGACGAGCTCACAACTCTCTTGATATAAGATTGTCGTAACTCAGCTGATTTATATGTACTCCTGAGCTCAAGCTACTAGTCTCATACCACTAGTTTAACCCATGATAAGCTTTGGGTATTACAGTTTGTTATAGCCAGAGCTCATGCTCTCAGTTTGTATAACCCATAAGAGATATTTATATGACTTAATTTTAATTTAAAATGTTTAATTTAAGTTATTTAAATAATATTGAGTCATATTATATAAATTATTTAATTTTTATATCCATTTTTATTATGAATTTATGAACGGTTTAATAACATATTAGTTTAACTTAACATTTTAAATTAGCATTTCAAACTTACAACTCTCTTAATGTGAGGTGGTTATAGTTTTGCTTATATTAACAAGGCATAATTTATATAATTAAATTCAAAATCTTTTTTTTTTATAAACATTTTTACCTAATAAATATCTTTTCCGTTAAAATCAGCGATATATATTTGACAAAACCTTATCTACCTAACCCACAAGGCAGTGGATTTCTTTATGATCCAATAATCAAATGCTTGTGTTTGGATAAGAAGTTAAACGCTAAAATTTGTGTTTTAGGAGGAAGTTAAGAAATTTTATAATTTTTGAAGTGTTTGGATAAAAAAAGAAAACTAAATTATTTTTAACATTTAACATAAATTTTAAAAGTTTGGCGAAGAAATTTTATAATTAACACTCTTATTTAATAAAATTAATTATTTAAACAATATGCTAATTTTTATCCAAACTCTGTATAATTTACTTACTATGATTTCAAGTTTGACCTTCCTGCCTTATTCAAACCATGAAATTCAAATCGTCATTATGTAGTACACCCATTTTTCGGGTGTAAAATTTCTCCCTATGACTTAGCCACAAGCTGCTCCTTTGTCCGCATATGATTTTTTTAATAATGTAAAATTCCACCTGTGATTTTTTCTTTTAATCTCCATGCTAACAAAACAGAATAATAAATTTTAAAATTAAATATTCTTAATCCCTTATATTAATATATTAGCAGCAACGCTCAATTATTACATAATTTATACTATTAGACGGAATAATACGAAATCTAATTTGAATACTCGTTTATATAATCCACATAGTATAGGAAAAATAGATTCATTCAATTAATCATTACGCAATTTGGTTAAGGCACAAACAAGTTTTATATGTTCAATCTTTAAATCACTGATCCAAAAAATACATTTATTTTAAATATTGTCTTTTAATAAAAAAAATTAAAAGTTTATTAAAGCTGTGATTCTCTTTATTGTCTCTGATTAGAGTTGTTATCGATTATATTTATCAGAATTTAAAAAATTAGTTAAGTTAAATTTAAGTAATATTGGGTTAAAATATAATAAGAAAAAGTTATAAGTCCCTAATAAATTTTTATTTAATAATATTAAAATCATATCATCAACTAAAAAAAAAATTAAAAGTTCCAACCTAATTAATTGGAAACAAAGAAAGTGGGAAGCTAACCTTTCCGGCAGCCGGCACCAGCCGCATATCCATCACCTTCAAATCCATGTTTGCACTGGCACCTATATCTCCGTTCTTGATCAGGAGTACTTTCAAGTCTTGTACAATTGGCATGATCAGAACACTGGCAGTCCCCAACAAGCCACCACCCTAGCTCCATCACCTGAATATCTAACGTCAAAGAACCGTCAAAAGACAACTCAGATGAAATGGATGACAAAAGATTCCGACACTGATGAATCTGTGTATCATTCCGGTAAAAGAAACCGTCGTTGGTTAGATTGAAAAGGCAATTTATGTTGCTGTTATGTGCACAATTAAGCGACTGGAAATGAGTCTGCACATTGATAGCAGGTATATTACATGGTAAGGCCATGGAAGAGCAGTTATGCAATAAAATTGCATTAGATGATTTGGGTGCAAAGTTTCTAGTAAATAGATTTTCAAAGGCTTGGATTGGACGGCTACAATTAGGTTTGAGATTGATTTTTATTTTATCTTCGGTTACATATTGAACAGGAAATTGTTCATTTACAAGAATTTGTCCTTTTGAGCTGCAATTTAAATGAATTTGGCAACCGGGGGAGAACCCAAATGGGTAAGGAAGGTGGTGATCACCGCATGTCCGGTTGCACAAGATGGAAGCTTGAGCTGTGATGAGTACTGAAGAAAGAATAAAGATTGATAACAAAAGAAGAGTATCTAATTGTTTTAATGGCATTGTATTAATTTTTTTTCAAGCGATGTATTGTAAACCAACAAAAATTAATAGAAAGAAAAATTAGAATGAGGGTAATGGAAGGGGGAGAGATGACTTCAACGGTAAAGACTGGATATGATAAACTGCGAGGAATTTTCTTTTTTAATGTTCAGAGTAATAAGATATGGATTTGAAGATTGAAATGTTTTGCTGACTCTGAACAAGTAATTATTAAACATGAAAACAAGGAGTTGGCAAGAACGTGAAATTGATTTGTTGTTTTGTAGAGTGTCTTTAGAATGTAACACAGGTTTGATAATGATTGATATGAATTCAAGAGGAGATGGAGAAGTAAAACAGACTTTCTTCTTTTCACACTGCTATGTTCTTCTATTTCGTACTTTTGTTAATGATATAATATACTGCCGTTTAAGTACGGTAATATTTTTTTAATTTTTTTACCTAATAAAATCAAATGACCATATAATTAAGTTCATAACATTAACATCCCTCCAATTAATATATAGCTTTAATTCTTTATTTATTTATTTATTTCCATTTAGTTATATCACTTTTTCTTTTGAACAAAGACACGAATTTTATTAAAAAAATATTTTTTTGATTGAGGGTTATTAACACAATAAAATCAAAAAATTAATTTTAAATACATCAAATTAAAACTTTTTTATTAATAAATGAGTTGAATTTTTTTTTAAACGATCAACACTCATCTGAATCTGCACGACTCTATTTTTTTTATTAAACATTTTATGTACCTGAGAAAAAGAAATTTAGTAAATTCATATCATTTTTTTTTATTTAATGAAATCATTTTATTCACCTCTACTGTCTATATGCATGCTTCACTGTTTTATTATAATTTTGGAAAAGACCATTACTATTGAGTTAGAAGTCATGGATATAAATTATATATTAATTTTTTTTTTTACTTCATTATATCTAATAAAAATTAACCTTTACTATAATACTTTTTTTTTTAAAAATTTATTAATTTCTATCCAGAAAGGTTGAATATCACATAAACAAATAAAATTCCCTCTTAACAAAAGATAATAGATTCTCCGACAAGGCAAATTGTTTGATTAATTTTTCCAATACATAAAACAAACAAATTCGTATTGAATATGGATTTCTCTTGAACATTAATACAAGTTATTAGGGATAAGATTGATGGTGGGGCCATTTCTCTTCAACAACCATATATATATATAACAAATTCTTTGTCAACGTTATTTTTTTGTCACTAATATTTAGATTAGAAAATTATTTTGGTGACTATAGACTATAGTAGGAACTGTAAATATTGTTGGTTAATTTGGATGGAAAAATAAGTCTCTTCACATCTCACCATCTGATTTTCTTAACGTCATATGATTAGTTGAGATTAATATTTTGACTATAAGACATGATTGCGTACAAAATCAGCCCAGAAAATGAGAATGTTATTTAATTAATAGCATCTCACCATTGATTAATTATTGAATAAAGTATCATCAGTACCACCTAACATGACATCAATTTCCTCCCCATTTGGTCTATTTTCTTTATATTTTTTATCAATGTGGGGAAACCAGCATAATATGTCATTTCCTCAGACAACATATCATGAGCAGCGGCATATGAAAATTAATTATTAACTAGATGGTTGGCGTGTATGAAAAAACTACAAGAAAATTAGAACCCACCATATATATATGGACAAGAACAATTCTTTGTTTTTTCTTAATGTACTTTAATTAACTCTTAATCAATCCTTGTTTTACTCTTTTCTTATTTTTATTTGAAGGTAATTATGATGATAATTATATTGCTGTGGAATACATAAGAATTGTTTGCATTCAACTCACTGGCATGAGACCATATCCATATATGATTCATTACAATTTTAATATCATTGAGTCAGTAATCTAATGATCGAGATTTTATCCATATGATCCAAGATTATGCCCCTTTAATTATTAAAGGTAAAAACCTCTCTATAATGTCTATGGTTGAAGCCTGAAATTATGGGAGCTAGGCAGCATTTCACGCTCAAAAAGCACAATTAAGCACAATCAATCTATCCTATAAAGGACAAACCGGAGAGATTTTGTCTCTTGTATCAATTTAGCTTAAGGAATCATTTGAAACAAACAGTAGTCTTTGATCCATAAAATGGAAGCATGTAGATTTTTTGACCAAAAGATCGTAGAAAAGAAGCAAAAATGATTTATATTTTCATGGGACTCTCACCATTTGAACTGCCTGTACCGTACAAATATGGCTTTTAAGTTTTGACCCACTTTTGTGCTGGTTTTTATTTTTATATATACACATCTAGGAATATTTTCAAACTAATATAATTAATGTGTATTTTTTAGATTATTCTTTTTTTTGGGCTAATTTAAGAGTGTATTTCCATATTTGGTTTACACACTAGCAATATTATATTTAATGCATATTTTTTTTATCATTAATAAACTGAGATCAATAATGGATTTTTTACATTTAAATATCGAATGAGTTATAATGATATGAAAAGAAGAAAAATAAAAAATAGCATTTTACAATATATTTACAATTTCAGCATTTTAATTTTTAGTGAGTTGCTTTTAAAACAATTAATTTGTTATCTCTTTTAGAATTGAGGAAATTGTGTCATTTGACTCATTTCTGTTGAGATGTTTCATCAATTATATATGGATACAAAACAAATTAAGATATAAAGAAGATTATAGAAGCATATTTTAAATTTATTTTTTCATATTCCATAGTAATTACTCTTATTTTTATTAATTTCTTAAACATAAAGAATATTAAATTTAAACTCATTTAAACTAGGGGTGCTATGGGACCTAATCCATGTTAACAAGTAAGTGATTGCAGGTCCAGAGGGCGAGTGGCCCATATATTTTCTGTTGATAAACATAGCGCAATAATATACCATCAATTTGCAAGACCAGAACAGAAAAGCATCTTCTTAGGCTACTCGGCCTGAAAAGCTGTTATTATTTGAAGCAGCAGACGTTATTTCAACAACAATTAATCATTACCCTAATAACTTTTGTGCATATGTCATTCAAACGTGGAGAGATAAAGTCATTTTTACACCGAAAGTGGCAGTGAAAACAAAGCTGCATGCATGATTAAGCCATTCTCCTTCTCAATCCAACTAGCATCGTGCCCTACACGGCATACAGCATAAGCCTGGCTGCTTGGGCCATGTTGGAACGGTTAGGCATTGTGAAGTGTGAAAAATTTTACATAAGGAAATTAGTAAACACAGCAACATAAAAGTTTACCTGTTTCATTCTTTTTTTTTAAATTATATTTACAGATCAAGATAATCAAATAATTCATTACAATATATATATATATATATATATGGATTTTATGCAAGAAAAGTCATCAAAAACATGAATAGTATACCTTATCAAAACTATAAGAAATTAAATATGAAAAAAGAAAACTTTATCTATTTAATTTTCAAGGGTCTTAGAACTATTCTCTCTTGTCAATACGTATTTCACTTTAAATATCTCTTTTATTTTTTCCTTTCTCCTTGAAGGTTCGTATATTCATTAATCATTTAATCCCTCAATTTTGCTTCTATTTATAAAGAATTAAAATTTATTTATTAAATAAAAGATTTAATAAAAATTCTCTGCTAAATAGGAATTGTTTTCTAATTAGAAATTTGAGACACAATCTTATGTGGAGCTAAACTACAAACTTCAATTTTGGGTCAGATTAGTTTGAGACGTTAACAATCTCAAAACTTAGTTTGTTGTTATTACTTAGTTTCTCAACCCAATCATTATTTGCTAAATTTCATAATTTAGTACTCGTTATAAATTATAATACAAATTAAAAATCACTTGTTATAATAAAATTATGAAAATTCCCATAATCATACTGCTTTACATTTGATTAACCATGGTTTTTCTAATGCAGTTGGCATCTTATAAGTATTATTTAATATTCAGTTTTTGGAATACAAAATTGCTAGGAAATGGATTCTCAGTGCATCTTTCTTTTTCCTTTTGTAGGAAACTTCTTTGAAATCTAACTTGAGAGAGTTACAGAAATTGACAATTTTTTTTTATCTGCTATTGTTCGTACCTTCTTTTCTTCTGCAAGAGCTTCTCTTATAATTTGGATTTGGGCCATGTTGATAAAACGTATAAAAAGCCCTAGTCTCTTAAACTGGGCTTATATACACCCCCAAACATTCATAGCAAATCTTATCCAACAATCTCACCAGTCTACCTCGTTTGTTTTCTTAATATTTTCTACGTTATATTATTTGTTTTTTAATATATTTTAACAATTAATATTTTTTTTATAAATAGTGTGACATATAAAAAAAATAAAAGATAAAATACTGATTATTTTTTTAAAAAAAAAAACACTGGTTTTTCCTTTAAAAAATAAATAATGTAAAAAATCATTTCTTGATGAAAAAAAATTGTTTAGATTCCCCACATACTGGTTTACCATTTTTGGAGTTCAGCGACCATACTTTACACGTAGAGTGGCGA
This sequence comes from Aleurites moluccanus, assembly GCA_948193065.1. Taxonomy (NCBI): domain Eukaryota; kingdom Viridiplantae; phylum Streptophyta; class Magnoliopsida; order Malpighiales; family Euphorbiaceae; genus Aleurites; species Aleurites moluccanus. The sequence goes on from CANXYC011605981.1 coordinate 20,144, forward strand.
CACGTGGCAAAGAACAACTGGTTTATTATAGATCCTGAGTACCAGGTGTCAAAGACAGAGGCTTATAGGCACCAATAATTTTCTGTTTGAGAAAAGAAAAAAAAAAAAAAAAAAAGAACCAATCCACAATCCTCAATCCTTGAACGTGGCACTGTCTACTATTTGCTGAGATGACCTACAGGGCTTCAGGCCCCTTTTGTTTTTTTGAAACCTTTTTAAGAGTAACCTTCCATTGAATAGGAATATTATTTTTTCTTTTTTTCTTTTTTATAGATGATGAATATATGATGAGAATCTACTGTTTAATTAATTAATTTTAGTTATTTTAGTAATAATAGTATTTAATAGATTAATATATATTGTGTATTTGTAATTTTAATATTCTCTTATATTTATCATTTTTTTATTTATAAAAATTAACATGATATCAGAACAAATTTAATCCGATTATTGATTTATTTATTTTCAATTTAAATATTCAGTTTCAACAAATCTATTCGGTGTTGTTGTTGCATTTCAGAAAATGTTGAATTTATTTTTTATTTTTCTGTATTGAATGTGCAATCTTAATAAAATCAATATTAATTTAAGTGATAACTGAATGTATATTTTTAATTGTCACTTGAAAAAAATATTAAAATGTCACATTGATTGAAAATAAAAAATATAAATAATTAATATATAATAAAAACTAAATTTTAATTATGATATTATCAATATATCAATATATCAATATTATCTGTATTTGTATTTTTAATACTGCTATATTTAGCATTCTCTCCATTCATAAAAATTAACAAACCTACTGGGCTAGACTTTCTTTCGACTTGCTAGTTCTTCATTTTCCACTTGGTTTTGTTTTAGTAAAATAGTACGCTCATTTATACCATCACTCCCTTATTTTTCCTTCAATATTTCAATGATGAAGCTTCATATATATAGTCATGGCATTAAATAAATTTTACACCAATCACATTTGGCACTATTTATATGCATTTCTAAAATTTATTAACTTTTTCCCAATTTGTTGCATGATTAATGCAAAAAATTAGAGATTCTTTTGAAATGATTCAAAACATCTATTTCAAATAAAAACCAGTTTAACTCAAAATTTAGTTAGTAAAATAACTTTCAAAAGCCTGTGGGTTCCATTTGCTGTTTAATTGGTGGAAGATATACATGTGATGGATTTAGCTTTCTGGCTGCAGTAAAAGATTTCCTTTAGCCAGAAATAATTTCAAACGTTAATAATTTCTTTTTTCTAGCCTGATAATTGAACCCTAATTTCTAACTTTAGAAAATGGTATGGTGGGCAAGTATCCTGCGAACAAATTGGTACAAATGTGCTTCAACCATGCAATTCAAGTACAATGAAATTAATTGTAATTTTTGAAGACATGTTGTCTTAAAATATAATTATGAATAAATTGCTAAGAGTAAAAGAAGTAGTAAAATCCAAATTAAGACAGAACCACGCAAAAACTAGAAGAAAAAATAGAAACTAAAGAAACAACCACAGAATTTAAACAACCAAAGCTCAACTAACCAAAACCGACACCAACATTATTATTAGTATCGACCCAAATATCACTGTTTCTACACGCAACAGTAACGTCTTAACCGGACACGTGTCAATAAGTTAAGATTTTAAAATTGAATTACCGTTGGTTTTCCAGCTATTTATTTGTATCCTCTCCCGCCTGTAATTAATAGATTTGTTTTGTGTATCCATAACTTCTATAATCTCCTCTGTCTCCCTCAAAACCATTTCAATTTCTCATCTGTTATTAAGTTTTGTGTTTTTTTGTACGTGAATTGAAATGAGAGAAGAAGGACTAGGAGATTGCACGAAATTCGTTGACACTGGGAGTAGCATGCCCAGATCCAAATACAATAACATTGCACATTCTGATCCAAATATGTCTGCCACTATTCGGGATGAGGATTTTAATGTTCGTAATAGCAGTGCTTCGGCTGTTACTCCTGGGTTTTTCGACCAGAATCGGTTGAGCTGTGAAGGGTCTCCTATGACTATGTCTCCTTGGAATAATACAACTCCTTATAACAAAGCTAATTGGACTCCTTTTGAAGAAAATGCTCCACAAAATGTATTAATTGGCTCTCTTGTTCGTGAGGAGGGTCATATTTATTCTCTGGCTGCAACCAAAGATCTTCTTTATACTGGTTCAGATAGCAAGAATATTCGTGTTTGGAAAAATCTGAAAGAATTTTCTGGGTTTAAATCCAGCAGTGGATTAGTGAAAGCAATTATAATTGCTGGGGAAAAGATTTTCACTGGTCATCAA
>CANXYC011606019.1:0-15756 GCA_948193065.1 Aleurites moluccanus
AAATGATTTAGGAAGAAAATTTACCTTATTTCCTTCAAACTGAGTTTTCTGCAACTCTGCTCAAATCGATGATTCTGCCTTAATAATAGACTAATCTAGAAGTCTATTGCATAAATCTAAGCCTTAATGCCTTAGAACAAAATATAAAACTAATTGGAGAAAAGACTGAAATTTGCAGAAAGAAAGAAAGAAGAAAAATCGTGAAAATCGCTGGCTGGGTCACTGGGGTTAAATAGACCTCTGCCCAGAAACACGCTGCCCAGCTCACCAATCTGCCTCGGTAAAACCCCCCTCGCCTGACTGCTTCGGAAAAGCTCCTTCGCCTGACTGCTTCAGCAAAGCTCCTTCGCCTGACTGCTTCGGCAAAGCTCCCTCGCCTAGCCAGCTCGCCAACCACTTCGCATTCTCAGCTCGCATTTGCTAACTCGTCAATCTTGATCCGGCATCGCTGCCTCGCACATTCCAGCTCGCATAAGCTAACTCGCACATGCTGCCTCGCCAAACTCTTCTCGCGACTCATCCTCGCATAAGCCACCTCGGCAATGCTCCTTCGCCTCTTCGCTTCTTCGCAAACTGCCACCTCGCATATCTCTCTTCGCACAATGCTTCCTCGCTAACTTCTCTTCGCCAAAGCTCTTCGCCATAATGCCTCCTCGCATTGCCAGTCCGCGAAAATGTCTTCCCGCATAATGCTGGCTCTCCACAACCAAATACTTCTAAGTTAAACTCTTTGTCTGAATATCCTACATTAAGCCAACTCGCAAATGAGCTACACTAATCCAAACTCATCAATTCTTCTTGCCACTTAAAATCAATAGACAGAAGCACAAAATATCCAAATTTCATATCAAAACTAATCAACACTCAGACAATGGTGACTCTCCAAAAGTCACCCAGACTCCTGCATCAAAACCCAACCGAACATCCCTGATACAAAACACTCTCCACTGAGACATACTTATCCAAAAATTCTAAAATTTTACTGACATCATCTCAACATACATAGAAACATATTTTATGTTTACAACTTCAACAAATTTTACCTCAGTTATTCCCAGAAATTCCAAACATATACTGCATTCCTGCAGAAATTCTCATCCAGATCAGCCTTGCTCAAATAGACACAACTCATCACATACTCAGAATTTTACCAAACCATTTTACAAAATTATAGCTAAGACATAAATTAACAACTTTTATATTTTATACCTTACCCAATTATGTCTTTAAGAGCAAGAAATGGTCAAGACTGAATCCTGTTGCAATCCAAAATAAAAGTTTTCTGAAATTTTTAAACTTCTCATTTAAATTTAAAATTCTCCAAACAAATAAAATCAACAAATACACTTCAAAAATGACAGATATTACAAATAGGTTTACATCCCTTCAACCATCATTGTCTCATTTCATTAAAACAAATAAAAATTCTCCTAAACCTCTTAACTCCATCTTTTGAACTCTTTTTGCATAAATCTATTCCTGTAAAACTTTCTGGATTGCTTCTCTTTAAGGCAACAACATATGCCTCTAAATAACCAAATTCTAGCTTGTAGTTGCCACTTAACTCCTGCACTATAATTTTGTTAGCCCTCTTATACATGTAGATATTTACTCTAACTTTCAATTCATCCTCAGCAGCTTGCTTAAGGTCTTTAGCCTTAATATTAGGGTTTTTATACAATCTTGGCTTAAAAAACTTGGCTAAAAAACTGGCAATACAAAGACAATTTTTTAATGTTCTAAAGCAATTATGTTTAAGGTTTAGAGTTTTGACAACTAATTCTGGATTGTTTCCATCTACCTAAATAAACAGCAGAAATGGACAGCATGGGTCAGTTTAACATTTAACCGTAATCCTATTGGGCTCGTTAGGTTTTATAACTAACTTCACCCCTCTAGCCACTGCATATCTTGCAATGGCATCTCTAGCCTCAGCAACATTGACAAATGACATGCCAAGTATGAAGAAAGGCCTCCATCATTTTCATCATAACTCACTCTCACTCTCTCACTAGGCACCTTATTTTCAACCACATATTCTTCACTGTCCTCATTATCCTCTCCTTCTTCACTGTTCTCCTGACTAGCCTCCCAATTGCTATCCTCACTACTTTCACCACTATCAACATATGTATTACCTAAATTCACTTCTTCATTTACCTTTACCCTTGCCCCTACCTCATTACTTCTATTGGTATATGCACTTTGCCCCACACCCTCATTATTATAGCTAAATTGTGTGTCTAAATTACAATCAGCTATTGACTCATTTGATTCATTCATAGCAAGAGCTTTTTTTACTAAGAAATTGAAATTATTATATGTAACACTCATATTTTGAAAATATTTTTAAAAATCATATTTTATTTATAAATAATATTTATTTTATTAATATTTAATTAAAACTATGAATATAAAAGTATTTTTGGGATTTATTATATTTCAAAGAAATAAATATTTAAAATTAAAAGGGAAATGTATTTTTTAAAATTAATTTTAATTTTAATTAGTATCATATTATTATGTATTATTTAACAATTTAATTTTTATACTCATTTATTTACTTAAATAAATTATTTTAATTATTATTATTATTTTAAGCATTTTTTAAAATTAAATTTATATTTAAATAAATTTATTAAATTACAAAAATATTATTTTTCAAATTTTAGTATGTTAAAATGAAGTACATTTTATAAAAAATTTATTAACTATTTATTTATAATTTTTGGACTTAAAATAAATTTTCTATAAATTTTCAAAAATAATAATAAAAATTAAACCAACCTAAGGCTGCCACGTGGCATCCTCAGATTGGCTACCAAAAGATTTTAATATGCTGGAAACATGAAGAAAAAGTGAAGAAGAAGAAGAAGAAGAAGAAGAAGAAGAAGAAGAAGAGGAAGAGGAGGAGATAGTCGGCCACTTTCGGTGCCAATTCAGGCCAAACCGGAGGGAGGTGGTCGACGCCCCCTATAACATCATGTAGCCTGCCATAAGGAGATTTCATAGGCACCAATCTTGTTCAATTTTGATCACCATATAAGGAGATATATTTGTTCAAAGTAGCTCACATGACCATATTGATCAAAAATTTCAAATAGTCATAACTCTCTCATTTAAACTCCAAATTAAATGATTCTAGTTCATATGGTTTTGTCTTTATCCCAATTTTCATTTGATACCCAAATTGTCATCTGATTTCCGTCGAAAAATGAGATCGAAAAATAGAACCACTGGATTTTTTATACAAGATTTTGGCCAATTCTGGTGACCATTTATGGTGATTCTAATTTTTTCGGACTTCTCTTCTCATCAACTTTCCAATTGCACTAATTTTGCCCCGATCGAAAACCAAAGTCGGGACTGAAAAATTTAGACACTCATAGATTTCCCACAAATTTCGAGTAAGTAGGTTTAAATTTATTCTAAAATTATTTATTAATTGTTTGGAGATTATTTGGAGATAAATTTGTGAAAATGGTTATATATTTATATTGGTATTGAAAAATTTAAGCAATTAAAATTTAATAATTATATTTATTTTAAAAGGATAAATTAGGATAAATTATTTTAGATTATTTAGAGTTATTAAAGAAATTATTTAGACGGCATTTATGGAAAAATATTGAGTTTGATACTAGTTGTAAAATTTTCAGGCATTGAATTATCAATAATTGTGGTTATTTTGAATCTATAAATTAAGGTAAATTAATTATATTAACTGGGAGTAATTGTGGATATAATTAAATGGTTAATGACTTTAATGATTTGATTAATAATTGGTTATTAACTATTAAGGATTTATTAAACTATTTGATATCAAAATTGAGAATATAATTATCGTATAATTAAGGATGAATTATTTGAAATATTTCAAAAATATTTTTGGAGTGTAGAGAAGTAAAAGATAATTATGGGAGTTGATGTGAAATAAATAAATAAGATTTAAATGAATAATTATTCTAGAAAATTAATTTGAAATAATTAATCGAGTTACTTCGAGATTATTATTATTTTTGAGGTATTATGAATTAAAGAAATGAAATTAATTGGAGATTGAAATTGGGAATTAACAGGAGAATAATTATGGTGACTGAATTAATTGAGCATCGATATTAGAATTAATTATGACATAATTAATTTAATTGTTTGGAATAAATTATGACATAATTAATTTAATTGCTTGCAATAAATTATGAATTTATTATGGGAATTATTTTTGGTATCTCGTTGACTAAACAATAAATATTGAAATTAATTGAAAATATTCAGTAGAGATTGATATCGAAATTTATTTTGCAGAATAATTAATGGAATTATGTTGGAATATTAGACTCTTATAAATAATTATTTAGTGAATCGTATTTGATATTTGAGATGAGTAAATTGATTATAATTATTGGGTTGATAAGTTGGAGACCAAGGAGGGGTCAATTGATTTGATGGTGTTGGATATGAATTTTTGGAATATTTATTAGAAGTGTCATCATTTTTATTTCAACAGGTTACGTCCTATTTTAGGGAAAACTCTGTCGAAATTTTAACAAATTTCTAAAATTTCGACAAATTTCTAAAATTCGTTCTTTTTATTTCTAAATCAATATTTGAATATAATTCTAATAATTCTCATATTTGATTCCAGTACTTTAGATGTCTTCCATTGCTGCCAGTCATAAAGCACTCTGAGAGAGTCAGTTATTTAATGGTCGTTAAATTTGTGAGTTGAGATATTTTAATTAACTCAGCATCTAAATATTACATGTAAGTATTGAATGAATGAGAATATATATGTATATAAGTTATCATTATTGCATTAGATTTAGAAGCATTATGTATGTTTATGTCATATTACATGATGTTGATGATGTGGTTGCGATGGAAAATAGGATGATGTGGAATCTAGTTGTACTAATACATAAAACATTAACGATATAACATGATATGATATTATGATGATGTTATTACAGGGATTGTCTGGTTAGAGAATAGTCTCACCGTGGCCCCTGGACATGGATAAGATAGTATAGGGATGTCCGATTTGAGTTGGTCTCACCATGGCCCTATAATTGGATTTTAAGATAGCCAAGAGAGGGGGTTGACTCCCCATTTATGATAAACAAAAACATAGCTGTGATTAGATTTCACAAATATTTTCCATCATGGATGTTATGTATGTTCACAGATGTTTACATATGTTGTGACATGTCATTTAAATAAATGAAGGATTATATGTTAAATTAATTTATATTAGCTCATTGAGTCGAACGCTCACTCCTGTTCAATTTTTTTTTTTCAAGTTTCGGGTCGAGCTTAAAAATATTAAGTTTTTAAGTTGAGTATTTCATACCATTTATTTATCAGGCAGAGGAGTTATTTTATTTTGTTACGTAATTATTTCATATTTATCATATTAAATTCTTTAGAACTCCGCATTGTTGTATTCAGTGTTAGATTTATGGTCATAGTTCTATTTATTGTTTGTTAAGCAGAAATCTGATGTTGTTGATGTTATATGGATGATGATAGCATTAAGTGATAGAAATTCGATATTTTGATTAGGTTATGCATGACAGGTGGACTCTTAGCCCTTACTTTATGATAGTTACAACTGTCATATTGCAGTTTTATCGTTTAGTGGAAAGTCAAGTTTACTACAGGTTCCGAAAGCCTTATACTTTCTCGTTCCCTAGTGCCGGTCACGTACCCAATAGGGTCGGGTCATGAGAAAGGTGGTATTAGAGCAAATTGCGACCTTTAATATTATAATACCTGTTAAATTTTTTTTTATGCATGTTGTTGAAATGATTGTGGATAGATTAGGGTTCTAAAGAAGGATCTTGTGAGTTAGTTTTCATGATCTTAAAGGAATAATTTGGAAAAGTGTAAAAGAGTTGTAGATTTATATCTTATCTTTAAGTCTGTAGGATTGTTTTATAAAATTTTGTATGTGTGAGGAGATATGCTGCCCCGATCAGAGCTTGTCTAATTCTCTATTTCCTACAGTAAGTCTGAGTTTGTTTGTTTATTTTGAGTATGTCAGAGGCTTAGTGAGTCAAAAGTGTAAAAATGAAAATATTCCTTATATTTAGATGGTTGTAAATTTCAAGGAGATTGGATAAGTTGGACCCCTAAGTGTCTATATTAAATGACAAAAAGAATCAAGGAGTTTGGATGTTTGTATCTCATTTGTGAGCTGGTTTAGTGCGAGTTGGCGAGGAAGGTTTTCCAGCTCGGCAAAAATAGGTAGTACGAGCTGGCTCCTCAATTTCAAAGTGGATAGAGGCTGATCGAGATGGATTAGTAAGATTTGGCGAAGTGGAGATTTGTCGAAGTAGGATTGCCGAAATGGAGATTTAGCGAAGTGGAGATCTGGCGAAACAATGATTTGGCGAAGTGGAATTGCCGAAATGGAAATTTGGCAAAATGGAGATTTGGCGAAGTGGGATTGCCGAAGTGGAGATTTGGCAAAGTGGAATTGTCGAAGTGGAGATTTGGCGAAGTGGAATTGCTGAAGTGAAATTTTCGAAATGGAGATTTAGCAAAGTAGAGATTTGGCGAAGTAGGATTGGCGAAGTGGAGACTTGGCGAAGTGGAATATGGCGAAGTAAAATTATCAGAGTGGGATTTGCCGAAGTGGAGATTGGCGAAGTGGAATATGCCAAAGTGGAATTTGGCGAAGTGGGATTGCAGAAATGGAGATTTGGCGAAACGGAGATTTAACGAAGTGGAATTGCCTAAGTGGAAATTTGGCGAAATGGAGATTTGGCGAAGTGGAGATTACCGAAGTGGGATTGGCAAAGTGGAAATTTTAGTGAAGCAGTAGCTTATTTAAAGAGTAGCAGTAGCCATTCTTTCTTCACGATAACTTCTTTTCTTTTCTTTCTTTCTTCTTCATTTTTTCTCCTATCTCTCTCCAATATGTTCCATTTGTTTTCTATTGCATTAATACTCAGAATTAATGCATTAAATCATTAAATTATCACATTCAAATGACTCAATCATCACTTCAAGCTCAGATCCTTCAAGAACTCAGTTTTGGGAAAATAAGGTGATTTTCTCTTAACTTCATTTTCTTTTTAGATTAAGATTTTCAGTAGTTAGAATAGTTAATTATGAGTTATATAGAACCTATTATGAGTATTTAAGGCTATTAATTAGGTTTAATATGGATGGTACTAGAATATATGAAATTTAATGAATAGTGAACTGAATAGTAATTTTGTCTTATTATCATATTTTCTTTAAGAGATGAATTAATTGATGTTAGAAAACAATAATAGAGACTATAAGATGGTTAAAATTTTAAGGAACCATATTATATATTATTATTTGAGAAAACCCTAATTTGTAGAATTTGGGGACTTTGATTAGGCTTGGACAATTCAAGAATTTGATGAGGATTTTCATCTAATCAAGTGTTAAGTTTAATTGTGGGAAGTTTTGCTGAGAGGTAAGTTGTGAATTACATAAATGTATATTTCTCCTTATGAGATGAATTGTTAAATATTCATATATGTTCTTCATGATATGAAATTCTTATTTGATAACCTCCTTAATATAATCACTTAATATATAAAATGACTTGGTTACTTTTCTTGGACCAAGATCATGAACGAGCCTTTGATATGCATGATAAATGGTCTCTTGACCAATTTAAATTTTTGAGAATACTTTATTATAATGACCCTTTGATATATATAAGTATATAACGCTTTTTCCAATGAGAGTAAATTCATTGGTCCATGTGCACAATGGGAGCCCAACTAATAGGGTTTTTATCAGTGTTCTACCTAGAGGGGGCCATGAGCTCTAGGCATATGCTTGCACAAGCATATGTGTACGTTAAGATAGCAAGGCTACTGATATGATATGATATGATATTAGTTCTATCTTATATGTGATTTGATAATACCATCCTTTGCAGGCATTCTTATGTTCCAAATGAGAACCATGATATAATTTACAATATGATTTGATAGTGCTAATTGTTGTAAGCACTCATATTTCTTCTTCAAGTACAAGCTTAAGATTCTTTCATGCCAAGTATATGTATATGTATATGTTCATGATTTGATACTTAAATTCTTGATTAACCTAAAGTATTATGTAGTTCACATCTTATTGAGTTGAAAGCTCATCCCTCTTCTATGGTTTCAGGTACTAGTGTAGCTTGAGAGAGATCTAATCCAGAGGATAGAGTTTCTCGACTTCTTCTTCACAAGAAGCTTGGATGTAATTATTTTGGATATTATTTTGTTATATATATGTATAATGATGTCTATTGAGAAGTATTCTCTTAGAGCTCCGTAGATAGATATGAAATGGTTTTGATTTTGTTGTTATAGATGGAAATTGTAGACTCTCATTTGTTCCATATTGATGTTAGAACTATCTTTTGATCGGTAAGGAACAAGTGGAGATGTCCTGATATAAAATGATGATTTATGAAATATGATGTTTTACTTTGGATAAGTGTATTTGTTATGTATGAGAGTTTATGGTGGCCTTATGCCTACCCTTACTCTAGGACCGTTGCACCGGTGGTGTTGGGGTGTGGCAAATATGGTATCAGAGCTATAGATTATATAATTATAAGATAGATAGATAGATAGATGTGCAAGTTCCCTAATACAAGTGCTTGATTAAGATAACTACGGAGCATAGGATTCATGTCACATCAATATTGTGTATTCTTTTGGTATAGATCTGCGTTAATCTTGTGTTTTGAGTCTAAGTTTGCTTTGTTTCTCTTACTAGTATCGAGATGCCTCCGAGACAAGGAAGAGGACGTGGTAGAGGCTGTCGTAGAAGAGAGGTACCTTCTGAAGAAGGGTGAGTGGGTAGAGTGGGAGGTGATGACGTGCCTCTAGAGCCACAAGTAAATGTGGTTTATATGGCCCAGTAATTGAATCAGTTACAGAGGAACTATGAGATGATAGCTGAGTTCATTACTCAGCAGAGGCAGCAGCAGGCTCCCCCAGTGCATGTAGTTCCTGATGTTCCAGTTCCTCCTGTAGTTCCTCTACCCCCACCAGTAGTGGTACCTCAGGTTGAGGAAGTTTCATTTGAGAAATTCTTAAAGCTCAAACCTTCAGAGTATAAAGGTGAGGTCGATCCTACAGATTTTCTTGAGGAGATAGAGGAGAAAATTCAGATTTTGAGGATCCCTGATAGAAGGGCGATTGAGTTTGTGGGATATTTGATAAAGGCCGAAGCTAAAGATTGGTTTAGACAAAGTATTCAAGGTATGGTTCGGGGTAATGAAGAGTTGTCTTGGGAGAGATTCAAAGAGTTGGTTCTTAATGAGTTTCTTCCAGAAAGTCCATTGAGTTTGAGAGGCTGGTTTATACTCCTGGTATGACTATTTCAGAGTATGCAAAGAAATTCAATTAGTTGAGTAAGTTTTCTCCAGATCTTGTGCCTACAGAAACAACAAGGATTCAGAGGTTTCGTAGAGGACTTGTAGCTCCATTGTTTAAATTTTTTACTGCTCTTGAGTTTGACACTTACTCTAAGTTTGTGGATAAGGCTAAAATGATAGAGCATAGAGAAATGGAGGTTATATTAGAAAGGGAAGAGAAGAAGAAGGCAAAGATTGGAAGTTCCTTCAGGTAGGATTGCAGGGTAAAGAGCATGAATATCTCTCACCAACCAGCTTCCCAGAGTGGATATAGAGGACCTTCAGAGAGATCACAGTAGAGACCAAATCTCTCTAAATTCTCTTCTCATATGAGTTATGGTACAACCAGTTCTGCACAACCTAGGGCTTCTAATCCTTCTTGTCCTACGTGTGGTAAGATTCATAGAGGACCTTGTTTCTTTGGGTCAGGTATATGTTATGGATGTGGACAGTATGGTCATTTACTTAAGGATTGTCCATAACCTTCTTTTGGAGCTAGACCCCAATCTTCTCAGACTACAATTCAGATGGTTAGAGAGAGGAGTATTGGTCAGCAGTCCGGCGTAGGCCGTGGTATTTTGGGTAGGACTTCAGAGGCAGGTAGATGTTCAGGTCAGACTTTTGGACAAGCTACCAGTCGGGCACTGTAATACCTGTCATTTTTTTGTTATTTTATTAATTGTATGTTTGTTGAATTAATTGAGGATATAAAAATGTTTTGAGAAATCCAAAATTTTGTATGCAGGAAGGATTTTGTGCCGCCGATTTTATGATTTTAAAGGAATAATTTGATAAAGTGTAAAACATAAAAGTTGTAGATTTATATCTGATCTTTAAGTCTGTAAAACAGTTCTATAAAATTCTATGTGTGTGAAGAGATATGACTCCTTGACCAGGACCTGTCTGGTTCATTATTTCTGCAGAAATCTGAGAATGTTTAATTTTTCTGGAAATGATTGAGACTGAATCTGCCAAAGGTGTAAACATGAGAAATGTTCCTTTATGTGTTACATTGTTGGTTGTAAATTTTTAGGAGAATTGGATAAATATAACTCAGTGGAGAGTGGAATTAATCAGACCTGTTCAGATGATTTTAGGCAGTAAAGTCAGAGTAAAATTTAGAAATTCACCATGGGTCGTGTAGATATCCTTTTGATTTGAAATTTGGATATGTTAGACCCCTGAGTATCTATTTTAAGTAAAAAAAGAATCAAGGAGTTTGGATATTTGTAGCTCATTTGCGAACTGATTTAACATGAGTTGTCGAGGAAGGGTTCTAGCTTGGCAGAATCTGGCATTTGCGAGCCGGCAATGCGAAGTAGCATTGCGAGCCGGCAATGCAAAGTGGCATTGCGACCCAGCAAATGCGAGGTGACATTTACGAGCTGGCAATGCGAGCAGGCGAATTGGCGAATTGGCGAAGAGGAGAATTGGCGAAGTGAGATTGCGAGGCGGCAATTGGAGAAGTGGGATTGCCGAGGTGGCAATTAGCGAAGAGGGGAATTGGCAAGGTGGCATATGCGAGGTGGAAATAGGCGAGGAGAGATTGGAAAAGAGGCATTGTCGAGATGGCATATGCGAGGTGGAAATAGGAGAGGAGAGATTGCCGAAGAGGCATTACCGAGGTGGCATTAGCGAGGTGGCATATGCGAAGTGGAAATAAGCGAAGAGAGATTGGCAAAATGGCTTTGGCCAAGTGGCATTTGTGAGCTGGCATATGCGAGGTAGTATTGCCAGCGCAGATTGGCGAGGCGAGCTGGTGAAGCAAAATTGAGAGGCAGTAGCCTATTTAACCAGTTACCTAGTAGCTATTTTTTTCACGATTTTCTTCTTCTTTTTTTCTTCGTTCTTCTTCATTTCTCCTCAAATTTGTTCCATTTATTTTCTAATGCATTAATACTCAGAATTAATATATTAAATCACTAAATTATCACATTCTAAGGCATCGACCTTCATTTTCAAAGTAGATTTTCAAAGATATCAGTTTTGGAGAAATAAGGTAATTTCTCTTCAAATGTCATTCTCTCTTTAGATTAATAAATTCTGGTAGTTAGGATTGTTTATTATGGGTATATAGGACTTATTACAAGCATTTAAGGCTATTAATTATAATTAATGTGGGAGAGACCAAAATTTATGGATTATCATGAATAGTAGCGTGAACAGTAAATTCGTAATTAATTTCAGATTTTCTTTAAGAGATGAATTAAATTGATGTTGGGAATCAAAAATAGAAACTATAAGATGGTTAAATTATAAGGAATCATATTATGTACTATTGATTAAGGAAAACCCTAATTTTGAATATTTGGAGAAATTTTCATAGGAGAAGAGAACTCAAGGTATTAGAGGAGATTATTGATTGAGCAAGCTATTGAGGGAAATACAAGGATAAATTTGTGTAGAGGTAAGTATAAATATTGCATATAGATATTGCTTCTTTGAATGATTTAACCTATTCTAATATTTTGCTTATATGATCCTCATGTTTCAAAATAATGCATTATGCACCTATTAATTGAAATCCCTACGATATTCTCAAATAAATAATGATTTGTTCTATGTGATTATATTATATGATTATAAATGACTTGGTCATTCCTCCTTGAACCAAGTTCATATGAAACCCATTTGTTAAATTGAAGAAAATTCATGTTTATATGTTGATGGTCTTGTGACCAATATTATTATTGTGGAATCCAAATTATATGACCCTGACATGTTATGTATAGAACGCTCTTCCCAATGAGAGTAAAGTCATTGGTCTATTGTGCACTTTGGAAACCCAGCTGATAGGGTTTTTCGGTATCAGTGTTCCACCTAGAGGGGATCATGAGCTCTAGGCGTATGTCTGGAGCATATGTTTGCGATAAGGTAGCAAGGCTATTGATGCACCCTGTAGTTCTATCATATGATTTGACAGTGTTGTTCGATTGTGAGCACTTATATTCTTGTAAGCTTAACCTTTGATATTTCCATATTCTTGTTCTTTGACTTGATCTATATCATGCATGTTTATATCTTACTGAGTTGAAGGTTCACTCCTCTTCTGTGGATTTCAAGTGATAGTGTAGCTCGTGAGGGAGCTAATATAGAAGATCGAGCTTCTTGATTCATTCCACCAAGAAGTCTCCATTGTAATTATTTTGATATATATATATTCATTGAATTGTATTATGGTACTGTATGTATTGTGAGTAAACTCTAGAGCTCCATAGTTAGTTATTGAGGATGACATTATTTTGATGTACGAATTGTTATATTTTGGCCTGCCCTTGTTTCTTAGTGATATAGGATGTATCTTTTGATCAGTAATAAACAAGAGGAAATTATGAAATGATAAATATAAAGATATGAATTATAACTACATGAATCGTAGAAATGGACATTTAATGATATCTATATTTGATATGAATGTGTATTATAAATGAGATTCAGAATATGAGTGTTCTACGGGTTTACGGTGGCCTTAAGCCTACCATTGTCCTAGGACCGTCGCACCACTGAAATTGGAGTGTGACAAATAACAACCCTCAATTACATATATTTCGATCAAGTCTTTCAGGTAGAGAATGGCATTGGGTGTCATTATTATTGCTACCATAACTTCTTGAACTTACAAATGCAAACGTAACCCTACACATTTTAGGACGATTACATTTTTGGTGTTGTTGCTAGAAAAGGTTTTAGGTATAATTTTAATGCAATTGAAAAATTATGATTTTTATTTATTTTTATGATCATTGAAATTATTGTTATTCTTGTGATTTTGAGCCACTGTTATTTTGATTATTTTTGTGATTTTCATTAATTTAATTTACTATTTAATTTAATTAAAAAATATTATAAAAAATAACCACTATGACTTTTAATTTTTCAATTTGCTTTAAAATTTTTTGCTACCGTGTTTCAATTTTGCTTCTGTGAATTTTCGTTTGTTAATTTATTTTGTCTTTTTCTCTATTTTGTCTTCTTGTAAAAATTTAGTTATTATTTCTTTTTCTTTTCTTTGACCAAAATCCTTTTCATTTCATTTTTATTTAATTTATTTGCAATTTATTATTATTTTTAATTTATTTGCAATTTAATTTTCTTAATTCATTTCTTTACAAATTTTGAAAATAAAAAAATATAAATATAAATAATAAAAAAATAAATAAAAAAAATATTTATTTTATTTATTTCTTTTATTACTATTGCGCATTATGTATGTTATTTTTATCTTGTCAAAATGTAGTTATTGTATTTCTTTTCGCTTCTTTATTTATTTGTTTATTTATTTTCTACTGTTACTTTCTATTATTAGCTATTGTATTAGGGTTGATGTGTTCCATTTTAATTATTTAAAAATTTTTATAAAATTTTTTAAAAATTATATTTTGATACTGTTTGATGTAATAAATCTATTGATATATTTTTTATGCTAAACAAAAATTATTTGGATAGCTAAAAATGTATTATAAATATGTTAAATCTAAACCGTTAAATATAATACATAAAATTTATAATACATTTTTAGCTATCCAAATGATTTTTGTTTAGCATAAAAAAATACATCAATAGATTCATTACATCAAACACTATCAAAATATAATTTTTTAAAAATTTTATAAAAATTTTCAAATAGCTAAAATAGGATACATCAAGGGCTGCTGTATAAAAAAATACAGCAGCCCCCCTCAACCCATTGTATTGCTTACACATTTTAGCTTACGTGACTTTTACTTTTGTATTTTCATTAGTCTGTTTTGTTTTTTTTAGTTACTTTAAGTATTATGTTTTTTATTGTGTCTATGTTATTTTTATGTGTTAGTCTTTGTTTAAAATTTTTTATCTGAATAAGTTAATTATCATGGATAATGATGAATTGACTGGTAAAATTATGAACATAAAAACACAAATTGCCTAGTTATCTAATAGAGAATCTATGCAATTTAATTCTTATTAATTTTCCTTTTAGGTTTGTGATTGGTGTGGAGGAGATCATTCCTCAATAAATTACCAAATTTATTATTCACCTCTACCACAAAATTACAATACATATTGGGGCTATGATAATAATTTTTAGGATTATTGGTATGAGCATGTAACACCTCATCCTAGGTTGAACCTAACATTTAGAAAGATTTTCGGGGGGAGATTTTTGATTTATTTATATTGTGTTGTTAATATGTATTTATGCATGAAATTGTTAATTATACATGTTATTTGAATTAGTTTTAGGCATAGGAATAGTCCAGAGGCTGCTAGGACTTAATCGGAAAATTTTGAGTTTTTTATGAACTGGGGGCAAAATGGTCATTTTTCGCCCATCGGAACTTTATGGATTTAATATCATATTTAAAGAGAGAAAATAATTTAAAGACTTGAAAATGACCTTATTTTATTTGTTTGAGCAGTAGTTTAAGAAATAATCCTGGTCAAAAAATTGTTATCGGCACGTTGCGCGATTTCGGTGTTTCGGTTGCACTAAGGGTAATTTGGTTATTTTCTTAATAATATGGAGTTATCAAATGTGTGCAACCTTATGGTATTAGTTTAGGCTTGATTAAATCTGACTGTTGGATTAAATGACTTTAAATTGGATGGTTAGATGAGTAGGTTGCAAAGTTGCTAACCTAAGCTCAATGTATGGGATTATTGCCTTTGGTTTATAATTTGGTATATCAAAAGTATGTGAAACCTATTTAAGTTGACTTTGGATTAGCCAATAGGATTAAAGTAAGAAGAATGGATGGTTGGATGACTAGGATTCACCAAAATTACCATGAAACCTACACCATTGAATCATACCTTTTATGTTTGGATATATATATCAATTTGTCATCTTCTTCCTTCAAAATTTTCAGCCCAAAAACCTCCATTAAAACTTCATCCATTTCGGCCACACCAAACTTTGTCCCTTTCTTGTTATTTTCTTTCAATTTTTGATAGAATTAGATATATTCTATCATCCTAAACACTAATCTAGCATTAGATTTCAAAGAAAAATCCATTAAGGCAACCAAATAATTCAAAGAAGATTTGGAAGAAATCTTGGTAAGTTGTTAGTTTTTGAATTCTATTGGTTTATTAATGTTCATATGGTGTTCCTTGTAAATATTTATGGATTAGAATTAATTTTACATGGTTAGAATTTAAAGGAATAGATTAAAACCCTAATAGGTTGACTATTCAATTAAAGTATTGTTTTGATGTGTTTAATGTTTTAAATGTTGTGTATTTGATGTGTATAACATGTTTTGATGAATGGATGATGGAAATGAATGGATTTGGGAGCAATTGTGGTTGGGCCGAATTCAATAAGGTTAGGATTTGGTGTGCCTTTTTGATGTTTTAGGTGATTAATGTTT
>CANXYC011606912.1:0-13956 GCA_948193065.1 Aleurites moluccanus
TGCCGTGAGCTTTTCCTTTCTTTTTTTTGATTTTCTAAGCTTGGTTTGTGAAGAGAAATTGATCCAAATCAATAACTAAATCTATACAAACATCAAACTACCAAAATCAACCATAAAAGTTGAAGAAAAATTGAAGAAAAATCAAAGGAAAATTTCAGCCATTCTAGGTATTTTTGATAAGTTGATGTTTTAATTGATTTTATGGTTTAATTAGCTTAAATGGATGATGAAAGGAATGGGTAAATAGTTGAATTGCATCAATTGATGCATTAAACAATTTTCCCCAATTTAAAACCCTAAAATTGAAGTTGTGTGATATTGTTTTTAGTATATATATTAGGATAGGTAAATTGGTTATTTATAGGTATTTAATTGACGTTCGTTTCGTTGCAGAAAACTCGTTCGAGGAAAATCGTCAAATTTGGTCTAAACCGAGGATTTAGGGATTTGCTAGCAATTGCTTGATTTTTGGTGATTTGGAGGCTTAGATGAGTCTACTATGCATCAATTTACTTGCCCTAATTGATAGAATTGAATTTGGAATCCATTTGTGCAAATGGTACTTTGGCCGAACCATAATTGGTCTTTTTGCCTATAATATTTGCCTTGTTCTTTCTTTGGTTTCCATTGCTTATTTGATGTCTTATTTGAAGATTTTTTTGAGTTGCGTTTGCTGCCTATAAATTGCTTTCTATGTGCATGTTTGTTGATATTTGGGGCAATGTTGATATTGCGCCGAAACTATGCCGAAAAATCCGTAGGCCAACCATTTGAATGCCACCGTTGCCAGCGACCATGGCATGCCAATTGCATCAACTTTTGACTGCAAAATGACCAAAATATGTTTGTTCCCATTTTTTGTTGTTAGACCTTTAGTCGTTATTTCATTGATTATTATTGATACTTTATTGATTTTAGGCTCATTAATTGATTCTAATGAGTTTTCATTACCTAACTGCTATTGATTGATTGATATTGAGTTTTGTTGAGATTGAGGATACCATTGTGGTATAATGGTGTCCATTGATAATTTTCCTTGTTATGTTGTCCTTATGTGATATAACAGAGCTACCAGTTCGACAGGGTAGCGGGAAAATACTGTCGACCTTGTGCACATTACATTACTGATACCCTAGCTAGGAAATGGGTTATGGACCTAGCCATAAGACTTGGCCCGTCTTATGATACAGATATTGCTACAGGAGATTGTATGTGCACATATAGTTCGCATATAGTCCAGATTGATTATTACAGGAGATTGTATAATTTTATACAATCCAGCCCTTTATCTGTTTTTCTCTATGGTATTAAACATTTGATATTCCTTATTGATCTATTCTGTCATTTACTGTAAATGCTTCTGTAAATTGATCATACTGAGTTTTAATATCATTGATTATTTTGTTAACCTCACTTTTATTGGTGATGCATATAGATTCACTTAGTATCTTATATACTCACCCTCTCATTGTTTACTTATTTCAAGGGAGGAGTAGATTACAGAATCCTGTCGTTCATCATCCAGGGATTTCTGCCAGCATTACTGATGTATATATATATTTTGTACTCTGTATTTTGATGTTCATATCTAGCTGCTCCATGGGTATGTATGGGTTAGCTAGGACATGAACAGATATATACATGTTTATGATGATATATGAGATGATATTTTCAGAATGAATAGTATTTTATGAGTGATTGGATTTATAGATATGCTGTATGTAACTGATGATGGGTTTCCACTGCAATATGATGGGTGATTTTATTTTTGCTGCGATAAATATATATGTTTATTGTGAATGTGATTGATACTGGGTTCTACGAGTGTCGGTCGCCATTGGCATTTCTCGTGCCCTAGGACCATCGCGAATCCGACTAAGGGATCGGGTCGTGACAGAGGAGATATGCTTCCTCAATAAGAACATGTTCAGTTTGCTATTCCTACAGTAAGTCTGAGTCTGTTTGGTTGTTTTGAGAATGTTAAAGGTTGAGCAAGTCAAGTATAAGTATAAAAGAAAATGTTTCTTTATGTGTCATATAGATAGTTGTAGGACTTCGAGGAGATTGGAGATTGTAGCTCATTGCGAGCTGGTTTAGAGTGAGTTGGCGAGGAAGATTTTCTAGCTCGGCAGAAATAAGTAGTGCGAGATGGTTCCTCGATTTTGAGGTGGTTAGAAGCTAATTGAACTGGGAAGGTGGAATTCCGTGAAGTGGAATTCTACGAGGTGGAATGGGCGAAGTAGAATTCTGCGAAGCGAAATTCTGTGAAGTGGGATTAGCAAAGTGGAATTCTGCGAAGTGGGATTGGCGAAGTGGAGAATTGGTGAAGTGAGATTTGCGAAGTGGAAAGTGGCGAAGTGGAAAATTAGCAAGGCAGTAGCTTATTTAATGGAGAAGCAGTAGTCATCCTTTTCACTATAATTTCTTCTCTTTTCTCTTTTCTTCTTTCTTCTTTCTTCTTCATTTCTTCTCCTATTTCTCTCCAATCTGTTCCATTTGTTTTCTAATGCATTAATACTCATAATTAGTGCATTAAATCACTAAATTAACTCATTCAAAGGCTCATCATTTCAAGCCCGGATCCTTCAAGAGCTCAGTTTTGAGAAAAATAAGGTGATTTTCTCCAAACTTCTTTTCTCTTTTTAGATTAATATTTTTGATAGTTAGAATAATTATTATGAGTTATATAGAGCCTGTTATGAGCATTTAAGGCTATTAATTATGAGTAGTATGATAGGTATCAGAATTTATGAGTTTTGATGAATAGTGACGTGGATAGTAATTATGTTCTTATTTTTCACATTTTCTTTAAGAGATTAATTAAATTGATGTTAGGAAACAATAATAGAGATTATAAAATGGTTAAAATTATAAGAAACCATAGTATGTGTCATTATTGTGGAAACCCTAATTTATAGAATTTGGGGATTTTGATTTGGTTTGGACAATTCAAGAAATTGATGAGGATTTTCATCTAAGCAAGTGTTGAATTGTGTAGTGGAAAGATTTGCTAAGAGGTAAGTTATGAATTACATAAATGTATATTTCTTCTTATGAGATAAATTATTAAATATTCATGTTTATACTTTATGATATGAATCCTTTATTGGATTACCTCCTTCATATAAACACTTAATGTATAAAATGACTTGGTTATCTTCTTGAACCAAGATCATGAACAAGCCTTTGATATGTATGATATATGGTCTCTTGACCAAATTTGAATTTTCTGAACATCTTATTATGATGACCTATGATATACATAAGTATAGAACGCTTTTCTCAATGAGAGTAAATTCATTGGTCCATGTGCACAATGGGAGCCCAACTGATAGGGTTTTTATCAGTGTTTCACCTAGAGGGGGCCATAAGCTCTAGACATATGCCCGCGCAAGCATATGTACACGTTAAGGTAGCAAGGCTACTGATACGTTATGATATGATATCAGTTCTATCTTATATGTGATTTGATAATGCCATCCTTTGCAGGCATTCTTATGTTCTAAATGAGAACCATGATTTGATTTATGATATGATTTGATAGTGCTATTTGTTGTAAGTACTCACATTATTCTTCAAGTATAAACTTATGATTCTTTCATGTCCAAGTATATGTATATGTATATGTTCATGATTTGATACTCAGATTCTTAACTTTACTTAAAGCATTATGTAGTTCATATCTTATTGAGTTGAAGGCTCATCCCTCTTCTGTGGATTTCAGGTGCTAGTGTAGCTCGAGAGAGCGCTAATCCAGAGGTTAGAGCTTCTTGATTTCTTCTTCACAAGAAGCTTGGATGTAATTATGCTGAATATTATTTTGTTATGTATATATATAAATTATGTCTATTAAGAAGTACTCTCTTAGAGCTCTGCAGATAGATATGAATGGTTAAATTTATTGCCATTGATGGCATTTGTAGATTCTCCTTTGTTCCATATTGATGTAAGAACTGTCTTTTGATTGGTAGGGAACAAGCGGAGATGTTATGATATAAAATGATAATTTATAAGATATGATGTTTTGCATTGAAATGTATGTTATTATGTATGAGACAGGTTTAGTTAAGGGTTCTACGGGTTTATGGTGGCCTTATGCCTACCCTTGCCCTATGACCATCGCACCGATGGTGTTGGGGTATGACAATAATCTAAATTTTCAGGTTAGGAAGGGTTAGATAGAAGTAAGAAATTGATATAGGAAGATTGATGGACTTGATATCAAGCAATTTTGGGGGAGAAGAGAAGAAAAGATTCATCTAAGTTAAGATAAAGTTCTTAAACTTAGTTCTTTAATTTAATTTATAAGTATTATAGCTTGAATGATTAATGAATTATATCAATTGAATTGTATAAACAATGATATATAGAAGTTAGTGTAGGAAGTTGAAATTGTGTAAATTCAACTTAGGGATTTGAGGGGTTTAATTTAATTTCTTGATTTTAATTTTATTTTATTAATTTATAAGTGAATATTAATGAGTTTATTTTATGATTAATGCTAATTAAAGGAATTTGAAATTAGGGTTTTAAGTTGGAAGAAACTTAAATTGGATTAGGGTTTTAGAGATTTTAAAATCTGTGTTAGAACAGAAAGTATTAGCTCATGTTACATAGTCTTAAGGAAAGAATTTGGCAAAGTATAAAAAATATAAGTTATATCTATATATTTTAACTATCTGTCTTTAAAAGGGTTTATAACATTTGAAGTGTGTAAAGAGATATTAACCTCTAAATAGTATTGACTCGGATGGATAGCTTAATGGAAAATACTAACGTGTTTTATTAATTTGAGTATCTTAAATTCTAAACTAAGAAAAGTGCAAAACATAAAAAATATTAATTTATATGTGATATAAATACTTGTAAAATAGTTTTGCAATTAGAGTTGTATAGATTGAATTATAGCTAAAAAAGTAAAGTATGCCCGAATGAGAGTTGTAGGACAGCAGGACTGAATTCAAATGACTACCATAAATTTTGTAGTACTTGGATTAATCTGAATTTTGGATAAATTAGAATCTGAAATATCTAATTTAAGTAGGAAAAAT
Organism: Aleurites moluccanus; assembly: GCA_948193065.1. NCBI lineage: Eukaryota > Viridiplantae > Streptophyta > Magnoliopsida > Malpighiales > Euphorbiaceae > Aleurites > Aleurites moluccanus. The sequence continues at coordinate 5,052 of CANXYC011606912.1, forward strand.
AATCAAAGTAATTGGGTATTTGTATCTTAAGATATAAATAAAAGAAACAGGGCTCTACTAGTAGTGAATACTAAAGGAAATCCTTAGATACAAACCTTAGAATTTGGAGGAAAACTTAAATTGAGTGTAATTATTAGAAATTGGAATAAAATAAATTATTAATTTGATATTTAATTGATTTTAGTACTAAAAGGAAATGAGAAAAGATGATGAAAATGATAAGGATGGGCATATGTCCTTATTTAAAGCATTAAAATTCAAGTTGTAGGATTTTGAAGGATTTTGCTCAAATTAGCAATTAAGGTGAGTCATAAATATGTTATTATACATATTGTAATCATGTCATAAATATGTTATTATACATATTGTAATCATTCTTTAAATTATTGAACTCATTTATTTGTTGTCTTCATTAGATCGAACCATTGAAAAACTATTTTAAAACACCTGATTATTAATGTTTAATAATTGTTATTTGATAATTGCCACATTGATACCATATATTATGATATTAAATATATTACACTCATATTTGCTAAATGCCTAGTGACCTGACATGATAGAATTATCTGACTAATGGGATAATGGGTAAAAACTATCAGTATTGTACACAATAACCCATTAGATAGGGTACAGTATCCTAACCCAGATAGGAGGTTGATAATACTCCTAGCCATAAGACTGATCAACCTTATGTATTTCACAAGACCTATATCTATTATGTTCATGTTTATTTGATTAACTGAGCCATTGACATATGTGATCCATATTGATATTATTTATTTTATTGCAGATTACCCTATGTACTCATTGATCCAAATTATTTAAAATTCTACATGTCATTAATATTTTACCTAGTCTTTTATGTATAATAACATATCTATGACTCACTGAGTATATTTACTCACCCATTTAGTGGATTATTGCTTTTCAGGTCATGAGTAGTTAAAAGTAGTGGTTCCAAAGGTCTCCTTCTTCCTCTCAATTGGAACCAACAGTATCAAGTTAAATAATCTTGTATTTTATATTTTTTGGCTCTTACAATGCTCTATGGATTTGAGTTGTAGATGTGTATTGAAAATAATTATATAGAAAAAAGTTATAAATATGAAGAATGATAGGAAATGTGTAAGATAATATATGTATGTGATATTTAATTTTCATAATATATGAAAATAATTATTATCTTATATGAATATTTAAGTAATTGGCTAATATGATTATAAATGGTGAATGGATTATTATAGTGAAATTATAAGGAATGATTAGAAGTATATTTTCTATACCGGTTGAGTATTTTGAGAAATATTAAAAATATTAAACTTGATACTATTCACATTGGAAAATATATTGAGATTACAGGGGAAACCATGTTGAAATTTATATTTGATAGTTAATGGTTTAATCAGTTAATTTATAGATGAGGGTTTTATGAGTGTTGATAGTTAGACTATTCCTGCAGCCTAAGACAGTCGCATTCTAAATTTTTGAGACATGACATCCTTCATCACTAAAATAGCCAGGCAAGATAATAATGTGAATTTGTCCCATTAACCGTTATTAGGTGTAATTTTGTATTAAGGTCAATATGGTGTATGGTATGACAAAGGTCACACTCTACTCATGGGACAGTTAGTTTGACAGAAAGAATCTATTATGATTAATAACCCATAAGTCAACATGTGAATTCCTTCTTGATGAGAACATGTGTTTGAGGACCCTATCCAACGGTTCACAACTGAGATATATACTGGTATATCCAATAATCATTAGAACTATTTCATTCTATAATTTTTAATAGCTTTCTCTCTCAAAAATACATTATCTCTCAAGAATAAGTCATTTTCTTTTTTGAAAAACCTTAATTCAAGCTACTAACTTTGATATTGGAAAAACTTTGCCAAGTTAAAGTTTAGCCCTTTTATACTTTTCTCATTATTGCAGGTCCTTGAAATCGAATATCAGTTTGAACACCATCAGACCTATTTCTGACGCAAATCACAAAAATCATTAACATGCTTTGAGAATTTCAGAACCATCAAATTTGATCTATTAAAAGTTTTAAATAACATTTTTAATGAAAAGTATTATAAAAAATGATTTATAAAAGTTATGTATAAATAGATTTAAAAAAAGAATATGACGTGGCTCCTTGTAGGATTGTTTTTCACTTTTTCTCTGCTATAAATATGTAGATATAGATTCGATTATGGTAATAATCAAAGTCACTATTAGTCATTGCTGTTATAGGATGACGATGAAATCAAATAGGAAGAACACGTGATGCCTTAATGGGCTAGGAGATTGAGAGTACATAGCAGATAAATTTTCAAAACTCAAACATCTGTTTTATATTTATATATATATATATATATTAAAAGTTTGAAAGTCTCTCCACCCTCAACAGTAACAAAGCTATAATTTGAGCCAGCCAGAGAGAAAATATTCTTAAAAAATTTTAAAAATAAATAAATTTAAATATGATAAATTTTAAAATTATAAAAATTCAAAATATTATTTATAATAATAATCTTTGAGATTTCATTATTTTAATCATTTATCAATAACATTAATAATTTTAATGATATCATATCTTAAATTTATTTTTAAAATATATTTATTTTTTAAGAATACATTTAAAAAAAATAATTACATATAAAGATAAAAGGTTATTTTACATATAAACTTGTTTAGACATGGGATTGGATTGTAAATTTATTTTATTAAATTTTTAATTTTATTTCTAAATTAAGATTTAATATCGATTTATAAATAAATTTAATTAATGCTTAGTTATCATATTAACTTTTTTATATAAAATTTAGAAATGAAATAAAAAATTTATTTATTTAATATTAATAATTAAATTTAATCAATAAAGTATAAAATTAATTTACTTATAAATTATATTATTAATTTTCAAAGTCAAAACATTAAATCTTTATATTTGAATTGATAATATCATAATATACTAAGACATTATAAAATGAATGGTGGATCAATTATTTCATCATGATTTAATATGTTCATTTCTTCAGGAAAATCAAAATTTTTCTTATTTTATACATTCTTTTAGTTGCTAAATAATAATATTTTTTTATAATACGGTTGTTTAAAATTGATAATATATTATTATATTTACATATCTGATTTTAACATCTCATAAAAAAATCTTCATTTCCTTATCATCATAAAATAAAAATAAATAAATAAAATATATGTATTTAGCACGTCAACTTTTTAAAAATTTATTTCAGTATTTTTTTAAAAGCATATATTGTAAACAATATTAATGATAATAAAACATAAAAAAATTTCTTTAAAAATAAAAAAAAATAATCCAGCAGCTACAGCTGCCTCCTAACGTGGCTCCGCCACTAACGCTCACTATTATATTTATTTTTTTTATAAAATTTTGAAATGTTATATAATTTTAAATATTTAATAAAATAATTAAAATAAATGAGGTAACTAATAGGAAATTAAATAGGTTTAATTGATAAATTTACTCTGAATTTTGCGTTGATTTCGTAATTATACACTTATTTATTTTGTGTTAATTATATCCTAATTTCAGAATTTAATTATACTTCTACCTAGAATTAAATTAGAAAAAATAATAATATTTTTATAATAATTTGCCAAAAAAAAGTAAGAAATGCGAATATATTTTACTGATAAACCGTACGAAATGCGAATTTATTAATTTAAAGTTAATTTTAACTTAGAATATATATATATATATCACAAACCTTAGACCGAGCTCAACCAAATTCAACCCAGCCCAAATTAATATAAGCTTAGCTCATCTATTTCGGACTAAACAATTTAATGTACTACCCTAATCCATTTTACAGTCCTATACCAGTAAAATTACATATTTAAATGAATTATGAAATCTAAATATGAAAATTTAACCAATTATTTGATAACTAATATAAAAATCAGAATTTGTACAAGCCATCTGCTCATGTCCTTTTATTAATTCATTCATTATTTATCCTTTTTTTTTTTTTTGTATTTAAATTTCATAGACTCACGCTTTCTGTTTAGATTGATTACAGAAATCTGCAAGCCCCTTCAGACTAGCTGCAAATAAAAAAAGAAAAAAAAAAGTTGAATTTCATCCTTTCAAAGCACAAATTTATTTGTTACAAAGCGCTTGAGCAACTATGTCCAGAAGGGCAACTCACAACAGATGCTCATAGTTTTGCCATTTGTTCGCTGAAGGTTGGATCAATGCAAACCACCACCTGAAAGATTTGTAACATAGAAGAAAATAAATAAATGTGCAGATGATGAACATGCGCTACGGAGAGGATAGCAATGCATACCTTGCCAACACTTTTACCCGAGTGAAGATACTCGACAGCATCTGCAGCAGCTTGGACACCAATAAATCTTTTTGGGTCTATAGAAACCTTTTACAATTGCATAACAGTAAGTTAATATATCAGTTTCCAGATTACTCATATGATGATAAATATGTTGTAATCAACATTAGCTTTAAAAAATTATTTCCCTCTGCACGTTACCACCTGAAATTTGACAAACTAAAGATATAATCTCATGCTGGGAATTACTATAGATCCTGAGACTAACATCCAATTCATACAAGATACTTTTTGCACCTGATATAAATGGGTAAATGCAGTGTAGAAGGCATAAAAAGTATAAACATTTCTGGTATAATGAGTTCTTTGAAATTTGGAGCAGATAAAAACTTTAGACCAGAAAAAAACTCATCTTCATACACAATAGCCAAAATCAATATAAAAATCAAAACTTGATTGCAAAATCGCCACCTTCTCAAGTGGAATCCTTAACTGGATTTCAGAAGCATGAAAGCAGACAATCCCGGAAATTGGATCGTCAATAGGCACCAAAGCTCAAATGGACTGCAAATGCAGCACCAAGGTTCAGGTAAATCAACCGTAACTCCAGGACTTAGATCAACTGTTGCCAGGTAGGTTATAAATTAGTTAATCTAATCACAAGTTCACAACCTCATTTCAATTGGCCAAGTTTAATACTAGCATTTAGTTTCTATTCTAGTTTTACTTTGTAATGCTGCATGTTTTTACATTAGGATGAGTCCTAGCTCCCAGGCCCCCTAGTACAGGAATCATAAAGGTATTACTGTTACAACTTCCAATCTCATTAAAATAGAGGACAATATTATGCAAGCTCTCCAGAGTACTGATAACATTTTATGGAAAAAAAAAAGTGACATAAAACAGGATAAAGAATCACCTTAAGCTTTCCTGTAGAGAAAAGATCAAATAATCTGTCAAGATGCTGTTGCCAAAAGTGACTGTACTGAATTAGGAAAAAACCAGCCTGCAACCATTGGCAATGTTAAAACAACTAGTTCAAACAAAAGATATTTTACTTCAAGCAATAAAAAAATGTGATGCTCCAATCAGTTCTTTATCTGTTCCTTCTATTTATTTTGACAGATATCACTATCGTAGTCACCAAACAGTAGCAAATGCAATAAATAATGCTTTGGTTCCTTTTCTCCAATTATTGGACTGAAATCCATGATCACAGTTGGTTGTTGGTGACTAGCAAATAGTAATCAACTGTCAGCAGTTGACGGATCAAATGCTAACAACTAGAAATTCCAACTTTTAACATTTGAGTTATAATTTTGAACCGTCATCCATTGGATTTTGAAACGTTACTAATCGCTGAGTTTACCAAATACCTCACTAGTGGTTGAAAGCTCAAATACCCATATGCTAACTCCCAATCACTCAACCAAACAGGCCCTGAAAGCTGAGGATTTCTTCAGGATCCAATAATGCTTACAAGGATAAACTTTGAGGTGTAACTAATCCCCACGCTCAGCCAGGACAATTACATGTATTTATGGATATAAAGTAGCTCACTGAGAACACAACAGTAAGAAAGAAGCAAAAAATGAGATCAGGAAGACGATTTTGGTGCAAGTTAGTTACATTTTTTGGTTAGTCATGAAGAGTGGAGTATGATTGGAATTTTAGTTTTTACATGCCATTTGCATTGGACATAGTCACATATATGATACTCAGAATTTGAATAATCCCAAACATAGTAATTACCATCAATAATTGCTATTCACTGAAATCATATATATATATATTTGAAATCACTGAAATCAAATATTAAGGGTTAGCAGACATGGACAGCTTATATTGGGAAATGTTGTAGCCAGACAAGTCATACAACTGCATTATTTAAACATGCAGGCTATTCTTGCAATGTATTCATGCTCAAAATAGGAAGTAATGAGAAATCTCTCATTTTATGAACTACAGAATGGAAGCCAGAGCTTGGGAAGGTATACGAGAAGCAGAAATCATGGAGACAGTAAGACTATCTACATGCAGCCACAAGCATCTGACAGCCACCAGATGCTGTAGTAAAATCATTCCCTTTTAAATAAAGATAAAATCCACAAGGTTATAGAAAATCCGCACATATCAAAGGGAAGAGAGAACCACCCCGTACTGGAAAATATCCTTCCATCATGACAAGGAACACTCAAGGAGAGCAAAGGCAAAAACATCCAAGCTGTAGTACTTGAAAGTCATTATACATCTAACCTTCTCCATATTACAGGGTGTTCAAACCCCTTAATACAAGGGCAGTGTACAGTCAAAGCAGATCCAGTCTAAAAGATACATACCACAGTTTGACTTTTTGCTAAAATCTTCTCACAGAGTCCAGTATAATTTGATGGCGTCCATCCATGTTCTCCTTGATACTGAAAAAAGAATATCAAACCCAGTACAGCAATCCCAAGGGCGAAAATCAAGGCATGCTTACAAATTCATAGGAATTAGACTTTGGTAATTTATAAGGTCATTTATGCTAAAGATATTATTTCAGCTTTTCTAGATTGACGATAAATATCAAATAGGTAATGAAATGCTACCCTATGATAATTTCAGGTACATATAATTGATCATGTCTTCATTATTCAATTTTGAAAAGGAATATGCATCATCATGTTGACACCTGAATTTGCATATAAATCTAAGCCCAATATAAGTTGTCTGTCAACTTGCATAGGTATGATAGTGAATTTGATACATTTAAAACTAGTAGCCCCTCACAAAATCGATGCTGAAGTGTAAAAAACTAAAAGAAATTTTCAAACACCAATTTTCTAGTAATGTTGATATCTGAGAATTGACTTTGATGACTCTCTTTTGTACTTCGAACATATAAACACTCAACTATATATATAGGTGATAGAGAAATCAATAAAAGACTAGCTTTTAAGAAGTTCAAATCCAGAACAAGTGTCTGTGAGTTGTGTGCACTACCATTTTTCCTACAACAAAGCTTGCTAAAAAACAACCTGAGAGATCATTCCAATCACAATAAGTCGCCCGTGGACTGCTAAAGCATTTAGACATAGGTCAAACATGTCACCTCCAACAGACTCATAGATAATGTCGACACCTTTAGGGAATTCCTTCTTTAGAACCTGCAAAATGAAAGTGACAAGTATTCACTACAACTCTAAAATGTATTAAAAACGGGATAAAGATTATGATGCATGAACTTTTTCAATTTCTATTTGAATGCATAACCTTTAATTTTGTTCAACCAAGTCCATGTTATGAATTACGGAACTTTTTACAATCAAGTGCTTTACATTATTGTCAACATGACAAAAATAGTTAGCATTCATAGTCAGGAGAACTATTTACTGGTTCACGTTTTTATTTTTATTACTTCAGAAGTTGTGAGCTTATTACTGGTCCATTACCAAATTAACTACGAAGAAGCAATGAAATCAGTTTCATCATTAAGTCATTAGATATTTGCATAACCTAAATGAAGTTATTGGTTCATTTGAGCCAGTTATTTGCATGACCACCAGCCAAGGTTTTAAAGAATAGAAACTGCAACGGTGAACCTGGAATGAGTCTGAATTGGCTACCATTACTATGAATTTTTAAAGCCATTCGCAAAACACTTAAATCAACAATGAAAAGGAATTCCATTAAATATGAGTTCAAAAAGGAAGAGTTTAATAAAATATGCAAGATATTAAGCTAATAATGATATTAAGTTAATAATTGTTGGAATCGTGAGAATGGTCTTTTTCTCATGTTTCGTCATCATTTCTGGGGGGGATTGGCGAATCACACAGAGAGAAATGGAAAATAATATAATGGGGCACTAAAATTCGGTTACAGAACAGCCAGAACATTATGAAACAGCTGTTATTTAAAACTGTGCCACCAGTCACCCTTCTTGCACTTATAACAAGAAGGAAGAACAAATTGAAAGATGAGAAATTTAAGTAAAAGTGCATACAGTTTTGATATTTTCAGCTTTGTAATCTATGACTCGGTCAACTCCCAATTCTTTCAAGAGCATAGCTTTTTCCTTGCCTCCACAGGTTGCAACTACTTTATTTCCTGCCAACTTTGCGAGCTGCAAATTTAACAGTTCAAAATATGTTATTCTTCCCAATGTAAAATGGAGAGTAAAAGGATGAAGAATGAAAGAACAAGGAACAATTATTTTTCTAAGAAAATGGAAGAACACAATTAAATAGCAAAAATAAATGAGAACTGAAAAACAAAAGACTTCTCACCCAGAAAAAAGTAATCTATGTTGGTTAAAAGAAAACAGCCCAATTGAGGGCATCAAGGATCTCTTATTTTCAATCTCTGCTACTGCAGCCATAGTTTTCTTACATTTATATCTACACATGAAACAGACACTGAAAGCTAAAGTCCCATTCCTGAAACAAGCATTCTAAAATGTGCAAGTTCAGGATCAAGTTTCCTGGTTATCATAATCAATTTTAACTTCGGCGTTGGAGTAACAATAGTTTCCAAGCAGGCTAGTACTATTAATTCACCTAGATATATATATATATATATATATATATATA